>PVJH01042285.1:0-14401 GCA_004026705.1 Nesogale talazaci
GGTGAATACATACCATTAATAGGTAACCACATATTTTAAAAATAGCAATTGATTTTTCATAATTCCCCTCCTACTTATCTATTATATAATGCATAAAATATAGCCATGAACTATAAAGTTGTCTGTAAACTTCACAAGGTAAATTCTCTATTGAAAACCACTAGGGAAAAAATTACAGGCGAGATGCCAGCAGTAATTTTCAAAAGCGATCACCTCTTTCCAGGAGCGGCAGTTCGCATTTAGTGCTCCTGTACCAAAGACAACGAAGATGACGAGCTCATGTGGGAAACTGATCATTCACGAGAAACCAGGGGAGGCTTCATTTGATTCTGTGTTATCCTTAATGAGAAAATGAAACTTGACGCTGATGAATTTTCAAATTGAATAAAGTATCTCCCAAGGAGTTAGAGATAGAACTTCTAGTTTCAAAGGACTTTGTATTCATATAGATTAGAATCATGCTGAAATCCTCCAGTGATTCATTTGTAGGTATTGTGGAATCAAATAGGGGGGAAGAGAGGGGTTTGAAATACTTATCTTGGGGAAATGACCTTGAGAATCCATTACAACTCAATGGGGTACAAAGGATCTATGGGGATATTGAGCGTTTTATTGTCAAACCAGGCATTATATATACTAATGCAGACTATTGACGTGGTGAGAACCTAACAATGGCACAGGTACTGTAGGGGACACTCAAGGAATAGGAGCAATAATGCAAGCAATACTGTCAATGAGTGGTGACTACTTGGTAAAGACAAGGTCCATCACTGGACAGGATTAACTAACAATATGAATCTGAAATTTTATCTAAGAGACACCTGTAATACAAATTTTTAAGGGTCTAAGACTTGAGATGGATTGCCTAGGGAGCCCTGATGATATAATGGACTGTGATCCATGTGATCAGTAGTTCAAAACCAACATCAGCTCCATGGGAAAACATTAGACTTTCCACAAGCTATACAAGTCTCAGGAACCCACAAGGTAGTCTCTGTGAGTGAGCATTGACCCGATGGCGGTCAGTTTTGCTTTGATGAGGTTCTTTGGTGGATTGCCGACCACTGCCACTGAGGAGCAGTTTGACTTCAGAGTAGCCGCTTTATTCTGTCTTTCCATGCCCTTGGCTGAGGAATGGGGATAATGACAATATGCATGGAATCATGCAAGTGAAGTAGGAACTCGCTTTGTATTCTAATAAAACTGATGTTAAGGAGGAGATCAATAGTAAGAAAACAAGGCCTGAGCCCGGTGGCATAGTCGTTGAGTGCGGGACTGCAGGCCACTGGCTTGGTGGTTCAAATCCAGCTGTAACAAGGCTGGGTAGCTCCCACGACCACCAGAAAAAAAGAAAAGCTTAGACGTCTCTCAACCTTTGTCGGCAATGGTGAAGATAGTTGGAAAGGTATGAGACTACAGAGGGAAGAAGTCAAAATCCTAGCCATAACAGAACTTTGTTTCCTTACTGACCATAACTCACCATCATTTAAGCTTAGTAATCGTCTTTGAACTTTATTTATGAACAGTAGTGACCTCTCTTTTCCCTGCCCTTGATAGCCAAGTGTTTGCAATCTGTCTCATGTGAGTACCTGGAAATTATCTGACACGGTGCCCAAAAATAGATATAATGAGAAACTGTTTTAAAATGTGGATTTTACAGAACACTTCACTATGGTGCTGACAGTTCATTGACCTCAATATTTTCTGATAAGGTTCTTTAGTCATAGTTGGATTAAATCAATGACTTTGAGAGTCATTATGAAATATAACTTAATATCCACCACAAATGGAAAACTTCTTTGGGCTCTAATTCTCTGCATGATAAATTGAGAGCTTTATTACTACATTTACCTTCAGTACATCTTTCTTAAAATTCTAGCATTTGCAGGCATTGAACTAATTTGTTATGCTAACCATTTTTAATTCACAATATTTTGAGTTCATAAATGAGACATAAATTGCAAAATGAGATCTAATATTTTCATCATTGGTGAAGTAAGTTCATGAGCAAAAAAATTGTATATATTGTATATACCAATAAAAGCAAGTAACATATAGGTAAAAAGGAAAAGTGTCATGCATTCATATTTCAGGTAAACATCATTTTCCTTCATCTAAAATGATTTAATCTTTTAAACTTGGGCAATTGGACAAAGCAAATGTATTTTCTTTAAAACAAATCAAAGTTATTTGTGTCAAATATCTTATCTAATAGTGGTATATTGGAAACTGCAACAATTGCAATAGATGGAATAAAAAAAGAAATGAAAGATTTTCAGCTTTTGATTTTAGCTTCTGCACTTAACCACAAAATCAGAGATACTTATTTCTCTTGTGCTGCCATCATTGGTCTGTTGATCTTATATATGTCCAACAAAGAAACGGTCAGTAATGATTACAATTCCCACCAACTTTGTGGCATTCATCAATCTGCAGAAAGCTTTCAGTTTAAAACTCCTTTAAAAAGAGACAATAGCAAAAAGTTTATAATATCTTAAAGGTATTTTATAATTTTTTATTTCTGATTTGCCTTATAAATATTACAGGAATACCCACTCAAGTGTAATTTAGTCATAAGTCCAACACTCCTGCAGGAGAAATCACAACAGAATTGCCAAAGCAGCTACAGTGACTGTTTAAATGCTAATATCAGCTTGCTGATTTTCTCTTATGAAAATTCCAGGGAAAAAAAGAGAATGTCTAATAAGTGATCACAGGATTTAGAAAAAATACTTGATTCCTTTCTAATTCATATTGTAATACATGTTCCTTTTATGAACTCAGAGAAAATAACACCATAAAGAAGTGGAAAGATGCCTATGTATAAGTATTTTTATAGAGGCAGATTGGAAAGTGAAAATATTAAATTTTAAAAGCAAATAATTTAGTTGATACTGCTGAAAATTTCTAATGGCTGCAAATATACCCTAATCCTTGTGCATTCTCTTGCTCCATTTGCAGGCAGACCAGTAATGATTGTGGTGGAATATATGGAAAATGGATCTCTCGACTCCTTTTTGCGGGTGAGGTGCTCTTTTCTGATCTAACTTAAATGAGCTATTTTGAGTTCTAGATTTAAATAATTTCTCATACATTTATTTCTCCATCATCGTTATGCATGAATTTTTCTCAGAAGAATGGAAACATTAAATATACATATATATATTTCAAATGATAGTCTCATGAAGAAATTACTTGAAACTCAGTAGCCACATAAAAACTAACCATTTATTCTCATATTAACTATTTAATAGAAGGTTTTTTTGCATCTTCACATACTGCCCAAGAGTAATTCAAGTTTATATAAAACACTATCCATCCATATTGTCCTTGTTACCTTAATCTGGCTGACTAATCAGAAAATAAAAGCAGGAAAAAAATGAAACCTCTTCCAGCAGTGACTTGTACTGAAGTAAAATGTTGAAGCTATTCTTACTAAAAGTAACTTAGCCTTAGAAGTGTGACATATTGAAAATCTTTTGTTTTATATAGTGGGACACAATAACAAAAGCTGAGAGGCTGTAAGAAAGCATATTTCAAAGTGCACTCACAATAACTTTAACAAGTAAGAAGCCATTCACTGCTTCAAAAATTTTGTTGATGTGAAAAATGAAGATAATAACTAGTGCTAAAAGATTTCATCCCCAGCAGAGGTCACATATGGGAATCTCATTATGTCCACAAATACATGTCTACCTAAAGAGAATAGTTCTTTTCTTTGCTCACAAAAATGGCTGGAATTTTATCACTTGGAATGTGTTAAGCAATTCTCCTTTTTTTCATTTAAAAACATAGTGTCAAGTAATTTTTTATTTATTTCAATTTTGGCTCCATGTTGTCTGGAAAAGTTCCGCATGCATCTCACTTTCGTTTCTTGATTTTGTGTTCATTTGTTTGTCTTCATTCTATGCCCAATTCTTCCAAACACTCTCAATGTTCTAAGGGATGATATATTTGCACTCTATGTGCACGAAGCTCAATGCGAGAAACTGAGTTCAGCATAATCTTCTGGTTATCATAAAGCAATGCAACTCACAGAAAACATTCTCTGGATCAGATGTGCTCTTTAAGACAAAATGAAATTCAGAGGTTGTTGGGGACATGAACTATTTGTTCTTTTCTACAGCTATTCTCAGAATGTTTTGTTTTATGCTTTCCTGTATTGCTTTCTATAAATGCACTCCTTTTTTTAGGATATTTTATCAGGACCACCCATGGTACCTGAAATGCATGCATACTTATGCCTTCCATTGTATTTGTTCATAGAAAGCATTTTTATCAAAATGGCTCATTATCTAATGATGCTTGCATAAGTTTGTTTGTATCAACTGTGTCCTAAAACAGACTATAATGGCAAATTGCATAGCCCACACTCAATCTAAACTGCATCTGAAATTATATCAGATGAATGCCTAGAGTAAATTTAAAGGAAAATGTTACCTTCTGATATGCTCTTTGCTTCAAAGAATTGTTGAGTGTGGTGATTAGGCACCATGGGGTCCCCTTCTCCCTCTAGCACCCCATGTACAGACAGAACACAACCCTGCCTGATCCTACACTAATCTCGCCATTGTTGCTATGCTTGAGCCCACAGTTGGAGCCATTGTGTCAATCAACCTTTTTGAGAGTCTCTCTTTTTCACTGACCCTCCGCTTAACTAAGCATGATGCCTTCCTCCAGCCATGGAGGTTTTGCTAACAACTATGTGGGACTTAGTCTTACTATCCTTCCTTCTAAGAAGAATTCTAGCTGTACTTCATCCAAGACAGATGTGTTTATTCTTCTGGCAGTCAATTTAGCATCGTTGATCTTCTATGTCATCATTATAATTCAAAATCACCAATTCTTCTTCAGTCTTCCTTGTTCGTGCAGGCATAGGAAATAATTAAATATGCATTGGATTGGGGTCAAGCACAACTTAGTCTTCAAAGTGCTGCCTTTGTTTTTTAATAATTTAAAGATGTCTTTTGCAGTTTTACCCAATGCAATATGCTGTTTGATTTCTTGACTTTTGCTTCCATGGACATTGATTGGGTCAAAGCAAAATGAATTCATAGATAAACTCAATTTTTTCCCTTTATCATGATGTTGCTTATTGGCATAGTTGTTAGGATTTTGTTGTTCTTGTTGAGGTATAATCCACACCAAAAGTTTTAGTCTCTTTCTGCATATCATCAATAAGTCTTTCTCTAATCCCGATCCCACATTCTTCTTCATGCAATATAACTTCTTAGACTGCTTTCTTAGCATATAATTGAATAAGTATAATAAAGGGGTACAACTTTATGTACATCTTTCCTAATATTAAACATAGTATCTCCTTATTCTGATTTTTTACTGACTTTTGGTCTATGTACATGTGGTAGTTACATAATCTGTTGTCTATTTGAGAGTTAAGAGTAAAGGGTGGAGTTTAGCCTGACAATCAGGTCACAGCTTAATGACCTAATTTGGAGATGCTCAGGAGATAAGTAGCTCCCTGGAGGCAGGGCACAGGCTCACTCCCAGCAAGGCATACTGATGACAAGCCTGATAGAGCTATGTTGATGATGCTAGAGCCCTGGAGCTAAGAGCCACCTGGAGACCCACCCCAGAGCTGAGATGCTTACACCACCACTGGATCCACAAGACCTTCCACCCACTGGCCTGTGATCTTCCTGCATTTGTTGTCATTGCATGTGTTTCGTGAGACTGAAGAAGAATTTATAGATTGGTGTTGGACATATGGACTTATGGACGTATGAACTTGATCTAGACTAGGCTGGGTTGTTGTCTCAATATTCAACTTCTCATGTTTATATTGCTCTTTTTATACACATATTTGAGAGTCTCTGGATTTGTCTCTCGAGTCAACCCAGACTAACACAGCACACATTCCATTGAACACTATGAAGTGCTCTGGAATTCTCATTCATTATAATATTATCCACAATTTTTATGATTCACACACTGTAAGGCCTTTGTATAGTCAATAAGACACTAGTAAACATCTTTCTGGCATTTTCCACTTTAAACCAACATCCATCTGATATCTTTTTCATAATCCAACTTGAACTTATGGCAGTCCACTCCAATGTACAACTGCAATCATTTTTAATGTCTTCAGCAAAATATTACTTGCATGTAATATTGTTTGATGATGTCCACACTCAATTGGCTCACCTTTCCTTAGTTTGGGACACAAATAAGAATCTCTTCCTGTCAACCAGGGCATAGTAAAGCACCAATGAAACACATACTGCTCCTCTGGTTCCTTGAGACTCCCTCACCACTGCACTACCATGAACCCAGAACTGTCTTTCACTGCATCTCTAAGAGCTAAGAACTGACAACACATGGAATCCAGGAACAGGAATGAGAGTACCAATAGCAGAAGGGGAGAGGGAGGGTGGGGAGATGGGGAGAGGAAGAGGGACTTGATCATAAGGATCAACACATAGCACATCTCCAGGGGGATGAACAACAGAAACTATAGAGGAAGGGAGACAGGGGTTGGGGTAAGGTATTAAAATAATAGTAATTTATTATTTATCAAGGACAAGAAGAGAAAAGAGGAGCAGATATCCACGGCTCAATAGAAAGTAAATATTTAGAAAAAATGATAGTATCATATGTACAAATATGCTTGATATAATTGATGTTTGGGTTGCTAGAAGAGCTATATGAACCCCCAATAAAATGATCTCATAATAAAAATAATTTTTTAAAAAATATCTCTTCCTATTTGTTGCTAGTAGCTATCTTTAAATTTTCTCAGTAAACACCAATGAATGCTTTCTGCATTGCTTCAATGTGATGGACTATCTCAATCAATATTCTGTCAACTTCTAGTATCATTTTTAAATATAGATTTTATTGGGGACTCTTATAACATTCAATACATCATTTGTATTAGCATATTTTTACACATATTGCCATATTCATTTCCAAATATCTTCTACTTAAGCCCTTGGTATAAGCTCCTCTTTGCCTCTTTCCTTTAGCTTTTTTTTTTAATTTCCAACTCCCCATATTTCCCTTCCCCCTCTTCCTCACCCATGAACCCCTAATAATTTACAAATTGTTATTACCTTTTCATATCATACATTGTCCAATGTGTCGCTTCACCCACCCCCCTGTTGCCCACACCCCAAAGAGGAGGTCATATGTAGATCCCTGAAATTAGGTCTCCCTTTCTACTCCACCCTCTCTCCACCCTTCCAGGATCACCACTCCCCTCACTAGTCCCGAGGGATCATCCATCTGAAATTCCCCATGTTTCCGACTCCAGTGTACATCCCCTGGTCTAGCTGGATCTGTCCGGTAGAATTGGGATCATGATAGTGGGTTGGAGGAAGCATTTGAGAGCCAGAGGAAAATTACACTTTTCATTTTTACTACACTGTATCTTGACTGGCTCATCTCCTCGCTACAACCCTTCTGTAAGAGGATGTCAGTTCACTTACTGATGGACTTTGAGTCCGCAAAGCATATTATCTTGTACCCATGACATCAGTGACAGTTGGATTTCTACATTCATTAACAAAGCCATGAAAAGCCTATGGCCTCGAACATATGCTACCTCTTGTCATGGTGAAATGGGGATCAGTTCTTTTTTGATATATTAATTTGGTCCTTCCACATTCTTTTCATGTTTTTATGCTGTGTAGTATTGACCCATAGTATTCTTTAACATTGCAACTCTAGACTTGAAATTGTTCTTCATTTCTTTCTTTTTTTTTTTTTGCAAAGAAACAAAAGGAGTTTATTTTCTAACTTAAGCTAGGGTCAGGCTCAAACCATTACCCAGCGCAGCAGTTTCCCATAGCCTCGACCCTTCATTTCTTTCTCTTTAAAAAATGGTGGCATAAAGGCTGAACTTGTTCTTCCCTTTTGGCTTTTTAACTCCCCATCTTTGCATACATCATTATAACAGTTTGTTTTATCTTCTCTTGCTGTCCTTTGAAATTTTCAGTTGTTGTTTTTTACTTCATCATTTCTTCCATTCACTTTATCTACTCTATTAAAAAGCAAGTTTTAGTGAATCTTCCAACATTCTTTTTTATTTTTTTTCCTTTTTAATTACCTTTGTTTCTTTGTAGATGTCCCTGACACTTCAAAAATCTCCCTTCCATCAAGTTGATTTTCAGTTCTTATGTTGTTCCCCATGTGAAAAAGATACATAGCATAGAATCTGGAAAGGAGTTAATGCTTAGTCCCTGCAAACTGCTATTGTAAAAAAAGCAAAAGCCTTTATTATATTTATCCCAACTAATCTTATTTTGATTCCTTTGGGCAAGTTATTAAAGTTCTGGTACCTCTTCTTATTCATATTTATAATTGGGGTATTGTCTGCACCTGTCTTATACAATCTTCATATGGGTTAAATTAATTAACCTTTGTAAGGCTAAAGAATATTACCTGGACATTGTGTTATATAAATTTTGAGGAAGTAAAAACACAACTCTATGAATAAATTACCACAGATTTCATTGCACATGTAGGAAAATAAGGTTCAGCAAGGTTCAACCATTTTTCCTAAGCAATAAGGCTAATAAATGTTCAAGCAAAGATGGACACGCCAGTGGCTATCTTTCAAAAAACTACACTCTCATCCACTATCAATACTACCATCTTATTATATTACTTCCTGTTTCTTCTTGAAGTTCTCTCATCCTATCTCAATGTGGCCTTAAGGCATCTCTGCACAGAGCATAAAATAAATATCATCTGAATGGGGGGAAAATTACAGAGCCAATACTACCTTTCTCATTCTCCTTTAATATGCTTACCGTTCTTTGTAATCACATCCCTTCTATCCCAGAAGCTCAAACTGCTTCATAAACTGTATGTCAATAGCAGGCATTCAATTCCCCATGGCAAGCAGAAATAGAAGATATAAATATAGAGGTATTCCATAAAATCTGGAAAGGGAAGTCATTTTTCAAGCCACTGCTTTAGAATTTGATAATCATAGCTTCTGTGAGCACAGAAAGGAGGAAGTGGCTAAGTGCACCTCATAGGAGGGGAGCCATCCATGGTTCATTAAGAGCTTTCTGTGCTTTTCCCTGGGTCTCCCACACTGCTTGAAAATCACTTCAATTTGCTGTTTTATTAGGAAGGAGTCATAGCACCAGTAAGTACAAAATTGCAATCTACTGCTAGTGCTGGTATCTGACTGACTGTAATATTGCCCCATATTCCTTATGATGTTCCTCCAGATACATATTGGCAAAGGGGAGGTGCCATTGGGTGTGATCTATATATACACAAGTGTGAAATAACTGTAAATTTGACCCCCGTGCTGATATGTCCTTAACTAAATGTAGATTTCACCAATGCGTTTTATCTCACTTATTTGGCTCGTGATTGACTTAAAGTTTTGGACCTCCATTTTAATAACACTACTAACTAGGAAGACAAATAGAAATGAAATATCTTAAATTCTTGAGATGTAATTTATTGATCACTAAAAATGTTTTATGTTTTTTAATTTTTGTATTCATTGACTATAAATTCAACATATCACAGATTTCATATGGATATTTACAGTGGTAAAAGGTATACTGTATGATAGACTGTAACCTTCTTTTTCCCTCTTAAATCATCTGATATAAGAGAATATTTATATACCTATACATATATGTGTGTGTTATGGATATGCATATATGTACATATATACATATTTTCCAAACTACAGCATATGATTGAGTAAGAATGAATGTCACCTATAAACTAAAATTTCATACCTATGTGGAAAATGTCATGAGATTTCAAAGTTCAGTGATTACTCCACTTGACTCACTATAGACTGTGAGCATGCAGAAGCCTCATCCACTGTGGTCCCAACCAATTACTAAGAAACCATATGTATCAAATTCTTAGAATTATAATAGCAAAAAAACATAAAATTGTGACCCCAAACAGTAGAAATGTATTTTATAATAATCCTGGAGACTCAAATCAAGTATTTAGGATATCAGTGGGTCCGTGTTTCCTGAAACCTTTAAGAGAAGATCCTTTCTGGCCACTCCCAGTCTCAGGTCGTCCTAGACATTCACTTGCAGAGTTATCCTACTCTCTTCCACTGTCTTCACAGGGTTTCCTTTTGCCTATTTCTCTCATCTTCACCAATTAACATCTGCAATTACTCTATCCAAGAAACGTTACATTCATAGTACACTGATTTTTCAAAAATACATATATACCTGAGTGGAAAGGAGGAGATGAAGAGTTTAGTTTGAATTGTGTTGTACTTCAAATCCCTATGAAACATTCGAGGAAAATATCTATTGAAATAGAGAAATCTGGAGTAAAGTTAAAAATCTAGGAGCAGTTAGTAGAGAGATGGCTATAAATCAAACCCATGTTTGGAGAATATATTAGGAAAGACAGGAGTGAGCAAAGGACTCTGTGCCACACAAACATGAGCTGACACCTTACATAAATTCCTCAAAAAATGAAGACAGAGTAATCAAAGAAAAACAGAGAAAGGAGAATGTGGATTGGAAATCCCAAAGAAGTAGGATCTCAGGAAAGAGGAAATAAACAAGCACATCAAGTAAAGCAGAAAAATTGTAAGAGATAGAGGCTACAAAGTCTCTTTGTTTTTAGGTAACATCCTTGCTTTTAAATATTTAAAGAGGTCTTGTGCAAAAGATTTACCCAGTACAATATGTTGCTTGATTTATTGACTGCTGGTTTTAAAGCACTGATTGTGGGTCCAAGCAAGACAAAATCCTTGACAACATCAACCTTTTCTCCATTTACTCTGATGTTACTTAGTTATGAGAACCTGGGTCTTCTCTACATTGAATTGCAATATTTTTCATCTTCATCATAAAGTACTTCAAATTTCAGCAAGCAAGGTTGTGCCATGTGTATATTTCAGATTGTTAAGAAACCTTCCCCCAATCCTGATGTCCCGTTCTTTATCTCACCCAGTTTCTCTAATGATTTAATCAGCATGCAGCATGAATAAACATAGTGAGAAGATACAAACCTGATACCATGATTATTGAAATGCATGGTTGGGAGAAGAGTCAATGGCTGGGGAAATTTTAAAGGGATCATTTGGTTTCTGTATTAAGAGAAGACTGAAGAGAGGCATAGATAAGTACAAGGATATCAGGAGAATTTTTCAATAATCCAGTTAAACCAGGATGGTGACTTAGTCAAAAACAGTTGTAGGTGAGATAACAGGAATTGGTCATACTTGATGTTATTTTGAAAGTAGAGCCAATAAGTTTTGCTGCTGGGTTGGATGAAGAGTATACGAGGAAGAGAAGTTTCAAAAATAATTCTCCTTTACAAAGTAGAGTAGCCATAAGCAGTAATGACTTCCTCTATTATTAAAAAATACTACAGCGTTCAATGACTAATAGATATGAAATTCCTAGAATGAATCTGCAAGGATTCAATACTGTTACCAACTATTACTAAAGTATATTTCAAAATATGTCATTAATAGTTTGTTAGCAGCTTGCTAGATGCAACCTTGTTTGCTCAAAGTGAGGAGAAATTGAAACACCTGATGATGAAGATTAAGAGTTGCAGACTTCAGCATGGCTTACAACTCCATATAAAGACTAAAGTTGTCACAAATAGACAAATATCTAACATCATTATAAAGGGAGAGAAGGTTGAAGCTGTCAAGAATTTTATCTTGTTGGGATCCACAATCAGTACATCTGGAAGCAGCAGTCATGAGATGAACAGATGTGTCTCATTAGGTCGATCTGCTGCACAGACCTCTCGAGAATATGGAAAACAAGAGTGTTACTTTGAGGAAAAAGTTTCACCTGACCCAAGCCATAGCATTTTCCTTTGACATGTGGAAGTTGAACATTGAATAAGGAAAATGAAAGATAAATGGATGCACTTGAATTGTAGTGCTGGAGAAGACTATTAAAAGTACCATGCACAGCTAAAAGGACAAACCAATCTGTCATGCAAGATGTATGGCCAGAGTGCTCCTTAAAGACAAGGAGGGCAAGACTTCCTCTTGGATAATTCTCCAGTCCCTTGTGAAGGACATCATGTGTGGTAAATTGGAGGGCCAGCAGAAACAAGGAAGGCCTTCAACAAGAAGGGTTGACACAGTGGTTGTAACAACAGACTCAGCCACGGGCAAATGTACAAGAAAGGCACAGGACTGTGCAGTGTTTTGTTCTGTTGTACATACACGCTATGACACCCAACAACAGCAAGAGTTTTAAAATGTTTGACCTTTTACTTCCTGGGGTCTGTGTTAATAGCATCTAAAAATAGTTTTGATTTTTACTTTTTCAGAAAAATTCTTATTAAAGATACCTTAGGAATCTGAGTATTTAAATAATACATATAATTGCATACAGCATAACAAAAGCAATGTGAGTCATATGAAGTTTCCTAGAACAATTGCAGAGCAAATATTAATTTAAAAATTAAAGGGATCTTTTAAATATTTATGTATTCAAATTATAAATCCAGTAAAGATGATGTTTTACCATATGATACTTATATATTAATAATAAGGGCTGTATTTTATTAGACACACTTTTCTTGTACATTATAAGTGCACAGAGTTATATTTGTGCTATCGTATCAAAGCAACTTTAAGCCAGATCACATTTCTTTTCTATTTGGCAGTGGGAAAATAATGAAGGTACATTTAACCAACAATAACTGTTTTAAAGTCATAAAAGTTATAGTTGAATGTCATTCTTTTAATTATATTTTTAAGGAAAAAGAAATGGAACTTCATGTTAAAGAATGCTATTTACTGTAACATCTGTTACAGTTTAATGCCAAGTTCTATTCTATAAATAATGTGACTTTTAACATCCAGATGAAAAAAAATAGTATGGTGTTCTGAGAAGCAAGCATATGGATTGCTGAACCTTTGTTTTTAAATTAGGAGGTAGAGTGTAAACCCGAGTTTCTTGCAAACACTTTAACATTACAAATATGTAGTGTGATTTGTATCAACTTGTACCATGAAACATTCTTCGTTCATTTTTCTTTGACAAAAAGAACTTTACATTGATTTTGGTTGGTGTGCAACTTACAATTATAAGATCGTACAACAAAACTTCATGCATTTCTTTTTTTTTTTTTTTTTGCTGCAGTTCTCTGTGGTCATTCCTGACTCTCTGTTTGTACCATACAGAGATCTCGGTCTCCAGAAGCAAATATTAGATTCAAAACTTGCTCACTAGTCTTGCACATCATAATCACAATAATGGTGTTTTTTTACAAAATGCGTATGAAAAGACAAGCAGATTGTGTTTTTTGATCATTTCCTCCGGAAGTTCTGATAACCATAATGATGCTTTGAAGGGAACCCTGGGACGTAATGGGCTATGGGTAGGACTGTGAACTGCAAGATCAGCGGTTCGAAATAGCCACCTGATACCAGTAAAGATATCCTAGAAATCTCCTCAAAGCTTCACTCTGAGTCAAAATCAGCTCCATGGCAGTTGCTTTCTCAGACGGCATTCAAAGACATCCTTGTCCCAGGAGCCAGCCAAAAGAAAAAGTTAAGTTTTTCTTGACTTTATTTAAATGCAATATATGTTAGCTGAGATAGATTATCTTCATAGACACCAAAGCAAAAAAAAGGTTCAGGAGTAAGCATGCTAAGGTAAAATCATATTACATTCAAATTCACTTTAAGCTCTTAAGATGTAATTCTTAAGCCCAGGTGCCATGTTTCACAAATGTGTGCTTACCTCTTTTCTTCTTGAGTTTTGGGGGTTTTTAATAAGTAACATGTTTTGTTTCCTTATGATTGAAATATCTGAGTCCACTCTCAGTGCCCTCTCTCCTATGTAATTAAAAATATCACACATCCTAGCCCCAATCCAAAATCAATGATGACGAAAACAGGAAAAGTCTGGAAGGATTTAATAAGTCTTCTACAGGGAACGTTCACCAGAGGTTCACCTGGGGAAATCACAGGAACCAAGACGACATTCAGTCAAAGAAGACATTGACTCTCATATAGTCAATGGCATTTTAAAACAAGAGTGATTTGGTCCTTTTGTTTCTATAAATAGTCCAAGCTAAATCTTATACAAACCATAAGCATTTCAAAAAGGGATAGATAGCATGGTTAATGTTCTGATTTAGAAATGGCTAGTGTAGAATTGTAGACTTTTAACCTCAATTACGCCAGCTATCCTCCCAGGGCTGTGCTTTGTAAGTCACTTAGAAATCAACTGTTCAGAATTCACAAAGCATTTTCTTATAAATATTTCTTTAAAATATGCTGCTTAAATCCCTAGGCAGACCCAGAAAAATCCTCTTTCTTACACACTACACCTAAAAGCTGTGGTTTTTCTTTGGGCAGAAGCTACAGTTTCCTTCAGAAAAGAAGAAGTGTTGGTTTTTCTCCCCTCCACATTACCTACTCAAGGGCAAAAAATGCTAACAACTCTTT
>PVJH01042286.1:0-14491 GCA_004026705.1 Nesogale talazaci
TCTTCCCCTGCTCTCTCCTTCCCACCAACCCTCAATACATTATAAATTATTATTGTTCTGTCATATCTCACGCTGCCCGACCTCTCCCCTAACCCACTCCTTTGATGCCCAGCCATCAAATAGGAGCTTATGTGTATATCCTTGAAGTTGGTTCTGTCTCTCCACCCCGCCCTCTCTCTACCCTTCCAGCAACTCCAATCTAACCACTGGCCCAAAGGGGCTCATTCATCCCGGACTCCCCACATCTCCAGCTCCCCTCTCCACCAGTGTACCTTCTCCAGTTCATCTGGATTTGTAAGGTAGAGTTGGGACCATGATGGTGGGGTGGGGGTGGGGGAGGGAGGAAGACTTCAGGAACTAGAGGAAATGTGTATGCATCATCACTGCCCGGCTGCCCCTTGACTGGTCTGTTTCCTCCCTGTGACTCCCCTGTAAAGGAGTGACCAATTACCACCAGTGGGCCTTAGGTCCTGCTATTCCCCTCATTCGTAATGATGTGATTCTTGTTCTTTGATGCTTGATACCTGCTCCCTTTAGCTCCTCTTGATCACACATGCTGATGTGCTTCTTCCATGTGGGCTTTGCTGTTTCTGCGCTGAATAGTGACATGATTATCTTCAAGTCTTTGAGACTTCAGACATTCAGTCATTTGGTAGCTGGGCACCATCATTTCTTCTAATCTGTTTGCCTCTGTATCCATTTGTCTTCAGCAATATCGGGAGTCAATTGGTCCATTGATTTTGATTTTTGTTCTTTGATGCCTGATACTGGATTGTTTCAGCACCTCATGAACACATAGGCAAGTGAGCTTTTTTTATGGTGGGTTTTTTTTGCTCCTGAGCTGGATGACTGCTTGTTTATGCTCAAGCCTTTAAGACCCCAGATGCTACACTTTTTTTTTGGGGGGGGGGGAGGCATCACTGCTCTCCAGTGGTGGGAATAGGAGGCCCAACCCCACTGCTGGAATTGAACCTCTGTCCCAGTGGGCCGCAGTTCTGCGCACAACCACTACACCACCGGGGCTCAGCCCTAGATGCTATACTTTTGGTAGCTGGGCACCATCTGCTTTCTTCACCACTCTAGCTCATGCACCCACATGTCCTCAGTGGGCACCTTGGGGATGTGTGCACAGTGATATTTTCCCCCCAGCTTGATGTCTATTGCCTAGACCTTTCACCACTGTGTGGCCACGCTGGCTGTTGTGCTTCTTCTGTGTGAGTGTGGTCTTTTCTCAAGTAAATGGTCTATGGTTCATCTTCAGACTTTTAAGACCCCAGATATATCCTTTGATGGCTGGGCACCATCAGCTTTCTTCACCACATTTGCTTGTGTACCCATTTTACTTCAGTGATCCTGTTGGGCCAGTGAGCCTCGAGGAATACCAGATTCATAGAACAAAGTGTTCTTACATTGAGGGAGTACCAGGGAGAGGATCCAAGGTTCACCTGCTACCATAGTATTGACCTATAGATATGTTCTTACATTTATTCCCACCTTATAATAATTGTAGTTATGTATGGACATACTGGTGTTTAGACCTCTGCAAGTGCTCTTTGCCTTCTAGCTCTTTCCTCTATTTCCTTCCATCTCCCTCCTGTCCCACCATCATGCTCCACCTTCATTAGTGTTTCAGTGTTTCCTCACAGAATTATTGTCCTTGCTGAATCCTGACCAGGCCTCCCACACCCTCCTTTCCATCGATTCCCCCTTTGTTGCTCCCCCTCCCCTGTCCATGTGTTTGTCCACACCCCCTTCTCCTCCCCTCTCTCGTGCCCCCAGGAATCACTGTGTGCTCAGGCCTTTCTGTGGTGCATAGCGTCTCCAGAGAGATGCATTCCTCTGAGCATCATAGGTCAGCGTGGACCAGCTCTCTTCCTCTTCCTCCCTTCTTGTCTTTGTCCCTGTGGGTGTGGCTTGCTGGCCCCTCCCACAACCTGTTCTTTGCCACGCCCACTTCTAGAGAGGGAGTCCATCTGACTCTGGTTGCGTCCGGCTCTGTAGCTCTCTCTTTTCTTGCATCCTTCCATGCGTCCACGCTGTCCTCATGGTTGGGTGCTTTGTGGTAGGAACTGCTCGCCCATTCTGGTTTCTGTGGAGACAAGACCAGTACTCCCCACCTGGGTGGGATAGTGCCCCATTCCCTCTGTTATCCTTTCACTTTTGAACTTCCTTTTATCTCCTTATCCCCTCCACCCCTTCATCCTTCTCCCATTACTGTGCTGTACCCAGCATGTACCTCCCTGGGTTTGTTCCTCCCTCCTCTCCTTACCCTACATCTTGGACCAACTGTTATGGTATAGAAGACTTCTCTTTTATACTCACCATACTGTTTCTACTTACCTCAGGGGGCTCATGCAGTACTTATCCTTTTGTGATTGACTGGCTTCGCTTAGCACAATTTCCTCCAATTCTTCCCATACAGAGATGTGTTTCATGTGCTCGTCAGAGCTTTTGAGTGAGGCATAGTACTCCATTGTGTGTATGTGCCAGAGTTTGCTGATCCATTCATCTACTGATGGAAATTTAGATTGCTTCCACTCTTTGTGATTGTGAATTGTGCTGCAATGAACATTGGCATACATACCACTGGCTGTGGTTTATTTCTTCTGGGTATATACCCAATAGTGGGATAGCTGGATCATAAGGTAGCTCAACTTCCATCTACATTAAGCATCGCCAGACTGCTTTTCATAGCGTCTGTACATGTCTACACGGCCACCAGCAATGTAGAAGTGTTCCTATTTCACCTCATCCCCTCCAACATTTGTTGCACTCTGATTATATCTCATGGTTGTTTTGATCTGCAGTTTTCTGATGGCTAATAAACGGGAGCATTTTCTCATATGCTTACTGGCCATATGGACCTCCCCCCTAGTGAAACTTCTTCTTTTTTAAAAAAAAAATTAAAAAAAAAATTTTTGTGTGTGGCATCACTGCCCTGGTAGGAGTAGCAAGTCCAGCCTTGTTCCTGGAGAGCTGCTGCTGGATTTGAACTGTCAACCCTGTGGGCTGCAGTCCCGCAAACTACCACTAAGCCACCAGGGCTCAGCCCCTATTGAAACTTCTTTTCAGTTCTTTATTCCATTTCTTCGAAGGGTTATCTGTTTTTATCTTCTTGCAGGAAATGAGGGTATTATAGATTTTTGTAATAAGCCCTTTGTTGTATCATTGCTAAAAATCCTCTCCCAGTCTGTGGGTTGCCTGGCTATCCTCTTAGTAAGGTCCTTTGATGCACGCATGTGTTTTATTCATAGTAAGTCCCGTTTGTCAATTTCAGGTTCCTCTGCATTTGTACCCTGTCCTATTGCAGTTAGCTTTTGTACTCCCTGGGTCCAGGTTCTTAGATTTTCCCTGATTCTCTCGCTAATGGTCCTGATGGTTTATGGTTTTGCTTCCAGGTCCGTGGTACACCTTGAGTTTGTTCTTGTGCATGGGGTAAGGTAGAGATCCTGTTTCATTTTTCTACATGTGGATTGCCATTGTCTCCAGTACCATTTTTTTTTTTTTTTGCATCACTGCCCTGGTGGTGGGAGTAGGAGGCCCAGTCTTTGCTCCGTGGAGCTGAAATCGAATCTCCATCCCAGTGGGCCGCAGTCCCGCGCACAACCACTACGCCACCAGGGCTCAGCCTAGCACCATTTGTTACCCTTCCACTTGATGTTTTTGGGGCCCTTGTCGAAAATCAGCTGTCTATATGCTAATGTTTTTATTTTTGGGTTTTCTATTCTTTTCCATCGATCTGTGTATCTGTCATTATGCCAGTACCATGCTGTTTTGACCACTGTGGCTTTGTAGTAAGTGTAAAAGTCAGGTAAAGCCAGCCCTCCCCTCCACCTGTGTTCTTTTCCTTGAGGAGATCCCTGCTAATTCTGGGCTTTCCCCCTCTCCACATGGGTGGTCAGTTTTTCCAGTTCTCTGAAGAAGGTTGTTGGTATTTGGATTGGGATAGCATTGAACTTATAGAGTGCCCTGGGAAGGATAGACATCTTTACTATATTGAATCTCCCAATCCATGAGCATGGGATATTCCTCCACTTGTGGAGGTCACTTTTCGTTTCCTGTAGTAGGGTTTTGTAGTTTTGCATGTATAGGTCTTTTTTTTTTTTTTTGGCATCATTGCCCTCTGGTGGTGGGAGTAGGAGCCCAGCCTTTGCTCCTGTGGAGGTCTTTTGTTTTTTTGGTTAAATATATCCCTAGATATTTAAATTTATTCTTGGCTATTGTGAATGGTACTACCTTCTTGATCTCCTCTTCTATGATATTGTCAGATGTGTAGAGCAGACTAATCGACTTCTCTTTGTTGCTCTTGTATCCTGCCACTCTTCCACATTCCTCTATTGCTGCTACTACTCTGCTTGTGGAGCTCCTGGGATTTGCGATGTAGAGGATCATGTCATCAGTGAATAATGATAATTTGACCTCCTCCCTTCCCATTTGGATACCTTGGATGTCTTTCTGTTGTCTTATGTTATTTGCTAAGACCTCCAATAGTATATTGAATAGTAGTGGGGATAAGGGGCATCCTTGTCTAGTCCCCTTCTTCAGAGAGATTGATGTAGTCTTTTCTCCATTGATTATTATGTTAGCTGTTGGCTTCTCATAGATAGCTTGTATTAACTTGAGGAACTGTCCTTCTATTCCTATCTGTCTGAGCGTCTTGATTAGGAAAGGGTGCTGGATGTTGTCAAGTGCTTTCTGTGCATCTATAGATATTATCATATGGTTCTTATACTTAATCTTATTGATATGATGTATAATATTGATTGATTTACAGATGTTAAACCATCCCTGCATCTCTGGGATGAATCCTACCTCATCCTGATGGATTGTGCTTTTTATATATTTTTGTATTCTATTGGCCAATATCTTGTTGAAGATTTTTGCATCTATGTTCATTAGAGATATTGGTCTATAGTTCTCTACACCTGTAGGATCCCTTCCCTGTTTGGGTGTCAAAGTTATACTGGCTTCATGAAATGAGTTGGGAAGTTTTCCATCCTTTTCTACACTCTGGAAAACTTTGTGGAGGATTAGTGCCAGCCTTTCCCTGAAAGCCTTATAGAATTCCCCAGTGAAGCTGTCTGGTCCAGGATTTTTTTTGTTGGAATATTCTTTTTTTGGGGAGTGCTCAGCTGAAATATTCTTGATAATCATATCTATCTCTTCTCTTGTTATGGGTTTACTTAGTTCCTTGACCTCTATCTGGGACAGCCTAGGAAGGGATTGTTTTTCCAGGTATTTGTCCATGCCTTCCAGATTGTTGAACTTGGTGGAGTATAGATTTTCATAGTACTTTGTGATAATCCTTTTAATTACATTAGGGTCTGTTGTGATTTCCCCCATTTCATTCCTGATCCTGTCTATTGTTGCTTGTTTTTTCCTTTCTTTGGTCAGATTTGCCAGTGGCCTGTCGGTTTTATTGATCCTTTCAAAGAACCAACATTTTGCTGCATTAATTTTTTGTATTTTTTGTCTTCCCAGTGATTCAACTTTGCCCTAATTTTTATTATTTCTTTTCTTTTACTGTTGGAGGGATTATTCTGCTGACTCTGTTCTAGTTTTTGGAGTTTTTGTGAGAGAGTATCTGCCATATGACTCTCTTCCTTTTTCATATATGCTCCTATTGCAATTAGGCTACCTCTGATAACTGCCTTTGCAGTATCCCAGAGGTTTTGATACAAAGTATTCTCATTCTCATTAATTTCTAGAAATGTTTTGATCTCTCTTCTAATCTGGGTCATTACCCATTCATGCTGCAGAAGTTCGTTATTCATCCTCCAACTGTTTGCCCTTGTTTTACTACTGATTCTTTTATTAATCTCCAGCTTTATGGCATGGTGGTTAGAGAAGGACATCTGTATGATGTCTATGTGTTTGAATTTACTCATGATTGACTTGTGTCCCAGCATGTGGTCAATTTTTGAAAATGTGCCTTGTGGACTTGAGAAGAATGTGTATTTTTTGCATTTGGATGGAAAGCCCTGACTATGTCTATCAAGTCTAGTCATGTTATTGTGGTATTTAGTTCTATAGCCATTTTGCTGAGCTTCTTTCTCAAAGATCTGTCTTTCTCTGATAGTGGCGTGTTAAAGTCTCCCACTATAATTGTTGAGTCTGTAACATCTTTTTTCATGCTCTGAATAGTCTGTTTGACAAATTTTGCGGGTCTCTCATTTGGCGCATATATATTTATTATGCTCACTGGTTCTTGGTGAAGTGTTCCCTTGAGCATTATAAAGTGCCTCTCCTTGTCTCTTTTTATGGCTTGAACCTTGAGGTCTGTTTTATCTGAGATTAGGATTGCGACCCCTGCTTTTTTTTTGATTCACCATTAGCCTGATATATCCTCTTCCATCCTTTTATTCTTAGTTTATTCTTGTCTGCTAGCTTAAGATGTGTTTCCTGTAGGCAACAGATTGATGTTTTCCAAGCCAGTTGGCTAACCTTTTTATTTTAATGATGGAGTTTAGGCCATTGACATTTAAAATTATTATCCCAATCTGTGGGTTCATTGCTGGCCTTTTGTGTTTTTTGGTGTGTGTGTTTCCTTATTCCCCTTTTCATAGTTCTGTTGTGTTTTCTACCTGTGGCTGTATATTCTTGGTGATTGGGGTTAGTCTGTTGGTTCCTGGGTGAGGTTGGAGTATAGAATGTTCTCCTGGTGCTGAGCCCTGGTGGCATAAGTGGTTGAGTGCAGGACTGTGGCTGGCGGGCTTGGCGGTTCAAATTCAGCGGTTGGCTCTCAGGAACAGCACTGGGTAGCACCCACTACCACCAGAGGCAGTGATGCCCACCTCCCCATAAAAATTAAAATTAAAAAAAAGAAGAAAGTTCTCCTGTTTGTGCTTGGTGGGTGTTGGTCTTCTGGCCATAGTGAGTTGGTAAGGGTTTTCCTCAGGGCATATTTTTAAAGTTTTTTCTTATCTTGGAAGACTCTTATTTCCCTATCTATCTTGATAGATAGCTTTGCAGGGTAAAGAATTCTAGGGGAGTCGTTGTTTTCCTTCAACTTCTGGAAGCTATTGGTCCACTCTTTTCTTCTCTTCATGGTTTCTGATGATAGGTCTGCACATATTCTTACCTGAGAGCCCTTATATGTGACCATCCTCTTTTCTCTTGCTGCTCTCAGGATTTTCACTTTTTCTTCAAAGTTGGATAGTTTAATTATTATGTGCCTTGGTGAGTTCTTCCTGGGGTCTAGTCTACTCAGTGTCCTCTGCTTTCTGTATGATAGACTGGTTCTTGTTCATTAGGTTGGGGAAATTTTCTTTCAGAAATTCCCTTGTTAAATTAGCTTTTGATTTCTCCACCGTGTCTTGTTCTGATAGGCAATAATTTGGATGTTGTTCCTTTTCATAGCATCGCCAATTGATCTCAGGTTTTCCTCTGTCTCTATTATTATCTTGTTTGATTGTCTTTCACATTTGTTGAGGTCAACCTGGTTGTCTTCCAGGTCACTGATACGAGTCTCAGTCTCATCCAATCTGTTCGTGAGATCCGCAACTCTGCGAGCAGCTTCTGCTATTTCCCCTGTTAACTCCTGTATTTCCCTCTGATGCTTGATCCTCATTCCCTCTATTGTGGACTTCATCCCTTCTATTGTGGCCTTCATCCCCTCTATCGTTGCATCCTTTGTCTGTGTAGCTTCCTTCATCTCTTTTATTTCTCCAATCAATCTTCTAAGAATTTCTTTCTGTGGCAGATCCACATCAGATTCTTCTATGAGTGTAATGATTTCTGTTGCTATGGTTTGTCTTTCTTGTTTACTTATTAGTAGTGATGTGGTATTCTGTTGTTTACATGATGCTTTTGAAGAGGTTGGTGCCATGTTCCCTGGTTATCAAAGGCTCTTGTGTTCTTTCAGAGTGATTGGTGTTGATATTTTCACAGGGTGCTTATGTTTTACTGTGGAGATTGGTCTAGTTGCTGTGTAGGCAGGTACTGTGTTGACTTAAAAGTCAGCTGTCCCCTTGTTTCCACGCCGATTCCTGTGTACACAGACTTCCAGACACACACACTCCCAGGCACAGACTTCCACACTGCAGCTGGCTCCCACCTTTGGCGCTGAGGTTGCAGCAGTGCAACTCAAGTCCTAAGCCAACCAGCTGACCTCTTATTCTCACATAGATTCTGTGCACACAGGCTCCTGGGGACAGACTCTGAGGCTCACAGACTCCCAGGCACACAGGTAACCCAGGCTCTCAGCTGCCAGGGTTGCAGAAGTTAGACTAAGGCCCTGGAGCAGACCAACTGAACCCTTGTTCCCCTACACACTCCTGTGCACACAGGATCCTAGAGACAGATTCTGGGGACCACAGGTTCCTGGGGACCCAGATTGGCGGTACACAGATATCCTCTCTGAGGAGGACAGCAGCCTCCCTGCTCCTGCTCAGAGGCCTCAGAAGTTCAACTAAGACCCTGGGCCAGCCAACTGACTACTTGTTCCCACACAGAGTCTGTGAACATAGGCTCCTGGTGACAGACTTTGGAGCACATAGGCTCCCAGATACACACACTCCCCAACACACAGTCTTCAGGACACACAAACAACACAGGCTCCCAACTGCCGAGGCCGCAGAAGTTAAGCTCATGTCCTGGACCAAACCAGTTATACCCTTGTTCCTCCACAGACTCCCGTACACACAGGCCCGTGGGGACAGACTCGGGGTCTCACAAGATCCTGAGGCCAGACTCAGGGGAACACAGGCTCCCGGGGACCCAGGCTTAGAGGCTCCCTGGCACACAATGGGCTCCCAACTTGCGGTGGGCAATAAGCAATGGCTCAGGCACCCAGGTTCCCTAGGTAATTGGGTGGAACCAGCTTCTCCTCCCTCGGGCTACTCTCCACAGGGTGGACCTCTCCCAGTGGGCATCGCAGAAGTGGTTGCCCTAGGCTAAGGAGGGGAGGGGGTGGTCTGTGAGCCAAACTGGAAAAGATCAGGAGTTAACTACAAGAGACCAAGTTGGCAGAAACAATGGGGGGAGAGAGAACAGCGAGTGAAGAGCTCTGGCTGCCAGGGCTCGTTCTCTGCCCTGCACTGGAGGCAGGCTGCGGCTCTGTGAGAGCTGCGGTTCCGACAAAGCCGCAGTCCAACCAGGCGGCAGATTCGATCAAGCTGCAGTTCCGACTAAGCCACGGTTTGACTTAACCCACAGTTTCAACTTAGCCGCGGTTCCGACTAAGCCGCGGATTCAGCCAGGCCGCGGTTACGACTTAGCCGCGGATCCGACCAAGCCGCGGTTCCAACCAGGCCGCAGACCCGATCATGCCGCAGTTCTGACTAAGCTGCAGTTCAACTGAGCCGTGGATTCAACTAGGCCGTGGTTACGACTTAGCCATGGATCCAACCCAGACGGGGTTCCGACTAAGCCACTGTTCCGACCAAGCTGCGGACCTGACCCAGCCGTGGTTCTGACCCAGCTGTGGTTCCGACTAAGCCACCGCCCTGACGAGACAGCACCCTGCGCACGTCCAAACCTTCCCAGCAGCGCCCTGGCAGCGACAGTGACAGACAATGGCGGGTCAATCCCCGGCCGGGCTTCACTGTGGCAAGCCAAAAAACCCCAGCCCTTCAGAACCCCGCGAATCTGTTCCCACTTGTCCCACGATGATCCTCCCGGGATCTGGTAGTGCTGAATTTCTCCTTCAGACACTTTCCCCTGGCTGATCCCGCGCTGGTTACCTCTGGTGCGAGTCCGAGACTGTAACTTTTTCCTGCAGAATAGCTGGGGGTTTTGAACAGCTGACCTTGCAGTTAGCAGCCTGGCCCAGAACCCACTTCTTCACCAGGGCTCCTCCATGCCCTAACCTACTGTCACTACAAACGCCTTACTCTTCAGGACAGGCTTATGTCTGCATAGAACATGGCGGGTGTCAGCAGTAGGCATCAACGTCGTTCACTAGATTGTTTGTACACTAAATAAAAAGTAGAAGTGGGGGTGAGGGGAGGAAGAGGGAATCATATACCATATAGGCTCGTGTGCAAGCTGAGTTTTTTTGGGGGGCATCACTGCTCTCCGGTGGTGGGAGGAGGAGGCCCAGCCCCACTGCTGGAATTGAACCTCCGTCCCAGTGGGCCACAGTCCCGTGCACAACCACTACGCCACCAGGCCTCAGCCCACAAGCTGAGTTTTCCGGCACATTTTTATTTATTTATTTTTTTTTGGTTTTTGGGGCATCACTGCTCTCCGGTGGTGGGAGTAGGAGGCCCAGCCCCACTGCTGGAATTGAACCTCCGTCCCAGTGGGCCGCAGTCCCGCGCACAACCACTACGCCACCGGGGCTCAGCCCCTCCGGCACATTTTTAATGCAGTTTTTGTGGTAAAATTAGGTGCCCTGGCTGATATTCGGGTCAGTTATACTTGAGTGCCTAGAGATTATAAATATGTATTTTTTCTATATCTTTATTATAGTAAAGTGGAAAATCAAAAAGAACAAGACAGGAGGTTGGTACCACGATCATCCCATTTTACAAAAGGTCTGAAGATGAAGCCAAAGGTCCTGGAGGAGGCTGAGTCCCCAGTGAGCGGGGTGGGAGCAGCACGTGGGGTGGGGTGGGGTGGGGCGGGGGGAGTGGGGGCGGTGGCAGAGAGGACGAGCTGGGTGCAGGATGGGTCCGCTTCCTTCTGCGGATCTCAGGGTCGCTCTGGGTGGAAGGCGTCCAGAGCAGCTGACAGCACTCAGCTTGTCTTTGGGGTTCTGTGCTCTGAAGTCGTGATGCAGGGGAACCTCTTTTTAGGGGGGTGGGGGCGTTTCTGATAAGCTTGCTTCTCCCCCCTCCCCCAGTTCCCCTCAGGGGCCTCTGGGAGATAACAGGCCCCTGGGTTTCACCGTCCAGAGTTTGTTTACTTCTGGGGAGCTAGTGGGTCGCCCCAGACAAAGGGGATGCGGGCTGAGATAACCCAATCGTTGGGGCCCTGCCGGCTGCCGCCGTTGGGAGGGCCAGGATGGAAGCCAGCCGGCTTGGGGCTGGGCCGGGCCAGGCAAATGGCCTCATGGTCTGTGGAGGCTGGCCTGCCTGGCTGTTGGTTGCACAACACTGAGGCAGGCAGACAGGGAAAACGGAGGCCAGGGAGTCGGGGAGGGAGGAGGGCGTGGGGGGACACGGGGGGTGTGTGGGGGGCGGAAGAGGGGAGGGACTTCTACCCTTTGCTCCCCTTCACACCAAGTAGGTCTTTCCCAAGGTGGGGTCAGCCCACCAACGCTCTGGAAGCCCTTGGTCCTTAAAAGGCTCACCAGTTTCCTCTGGAGATGTTTATCTGATAGGCCATGTATTGAAAATGAAAGTGTCCCAGACAGGAAAGAAACACTGAAAGCTACCCCCGGTCTGTCTGACTCACAGCCCAGCTAGGATTCAGCAGCCAGAGAGTCCACCCTAGGTGTCCTCTCGGACAGCTGGCGCTGCCTCAAGGTCATCTTAGGTACCTAAGTCCTAGCTAGTGGAGATGAGCCTCGGAGGCCCAGAGCAAGAGGTGAGACATTCATAGGTTCCAGCGGGCAGGAGGGGGTGGGGTGTGCAGAGCCTGTAGAAGGGCCATGTGAGTCCAGAATATTGCTTTGGAAGAGACAAGAATGTGGGTCTTCCCTATTAGTATTCTTATTGGCCTTGCCAAAAGATGCATGTGCCCTTTCACCCCCGTGTGAGGAGACGGGGCTGTAAAGCGCGTCTCTAATCTGCCACAAGAGGAGAGCAGGTGGCTGCCCTAGAAGATCCACCCTAGCTAAGGTGGGCTCACCTGCCCTGCCCCTTTTCAGCACGTCTCTCTCCCCTATTCAGGATCTGGAGTGCTTCCCACCCCCTGCTAAACCCCCCCAACCCAACCCAACCCACAGCCTCTAACAACTGTACTCAGCCAAGTTCAGGGGAGGGAGGCAGCTGTTGTTCCCCTGACTCCTGGGTCAGGGAAGCCATGAGGAACCAACAAAGGCTTGTGAGGGGGTCATGGGACGATCAGATGAGCATCTTGGCATAATAATGCCCCAGGCTGGGCGGCCCAGTGGGGATGCTGAGGAATAGGAGTTGCTCAGAGAAGACTAGACTTCACCCCCGTCTGGGTCTCACCTTCAAGAGACTCATGCACTCCGTTGGGTCCATTCAGACTCGGAGTGAAGCTACAGAACAGGGTACAACTGCCCCTGTGAGTTTCCAAGACTGTAACTCTTTTTTTTTTTTTTAATTTAAAAAATTTTTTTATTTAGGCATCACTGCCCTCAGGTGGTGGGAGTAGGAGGCTCAGCCTTTGCTCCTGGGAGCCGGAATTGAACCTCCGTCCCAGTGGGCCGCAGTCCCGCGCACAACCACTACGCCACCGCGGCTCAGCCCTGTAACTCTTTTATTATTATTTTTAAAATCATTTTACTGGGGGCTCGTACATCGTTTTTCACAATACACAAATACATATACTGTGCCAAGCACCTTCGCATGCCTGCTGCTGTTATCATTCTCCAAATACCCGCTTTTCCACTATAGCCCTTGATATCAGCTTCCCATCCTTTCCCCTCTGTCCCTGCTCTCCCTCCCCCACCAACTCTCAATGCTCTATAAATTATTATTGTTCTGTCATATTTTATACCACCTGACCTCTCCCCTAGCCCACTCCTTTGATGTCCATTAGTATTAGATCATTTTATTTGGGGACTCGTACAACTCTTATCACAATCCACACACGCATCCATTGTGGCAAGCACTTTTGTACATTTGTTTCCCTCATGGTTCTCAAAACACTTGCTTTCTGCTTGAGCCCCTGGTATCTGCTGCTCATTTCCCCCTCCCTCCAGGCCCCTGCCTCCCCCATGAACCCTTGATAGTTTATAAACTATTACTATTTTAAGACTGTAACTCTTTATGGCGATAGAAAGCTTCATCTTTCTGCCTCGGAGTGGCTGGTAGTTTTGAATTGCTAATCTTGTGGTTAGCAGCCCAACAGGTAATGCCTCAGCCAGCAGGACTCCTTATCTTCACGAGAGTTATTCTTCCTAGCTGACCCCTTCTGAAAGCTGCTGCTCACACAGCGAGCTAATCAGCTTCACCTACTAAGTGAAAGACATTTTTTTCCTGGTACAGAAGGAGTGCAGGACCTTGTGCAACAATCCCTAGACAGAAACACCTGTGTACTTCATCCCCACCCTCTTTAACATCTCACATCCACGAGTACAGGGGTTTTGATGTCAACTTCCTGCTAATTTTTGAGGCACAGTCTTTCTCCATCACAGCTCTCTCAGGTCCCTGGAAGACTCTGAGGCTTCATTATCCTCCTGCCTTTCCCACCAGACCAGGTACAGTACTTGCTGAGACTAATTAGTCTCGGACGGACAACAAATGGTGCTGTCTGGTTACAATCTGGCATGGAATCTGGACCACAGACTAATTCTGTCACATAGCCAGGTCATTTGCAAAAGGTGCTCTGTTACAGAATGATGCTGACCGAGGGCGTCCCGTGAGAACAGGCTCCTACTATTTAGTGTAGACTCAGTAATGAGAGCAAAGGTTGAACCTTTCAAGACACAACCCCACCAACAGAGGCCAGTTACTTGGAGATTGACTGTCACATCAAAGGAGGTAATTAGGACAAGATTCTTGGAACCCAAATCTGCCCTAGGTGAGGAAGGCAGGGTCCTGGGAAGGCGAGGGGTGGGTGTTCCTCCTTTCTGCAAGTGATGCTCTGCTGTTGTCGTCAGGTGCCGAGGAGTCCACTTCCACTCATGGCCAGCCTCTGTACAACAGAGCAACACGGCCCTGACCTGCACCCTCTTCACGATTGTTCCGAAGCTTGAGGCCATGCCTGCAGCCTCTCCGTCAATCCATTTTGCGTGGACCCTCCTCTTCTTCACTGACCCTCTCTTTCACCAAGCACCACGTCCTGTCCAGAGATTCTTCTCTCCTGACATGTCCAAAGCTTGAGGGGCAAAGGTTTGTCATCCTGGCACCTAAGGAGCATTCTGGCTGTACTCCTTCCAAGACAGATTTGGTTGGGTTTTGGGGAAGCAGACCCTGGTACTTTCTATATATATATATATATATATATATATATATTATATATATATATATAATTTTGGGGCATCACTGCCCTCTGGCGGGAGTGGGAGGTCCAGCTTTGCTCCTGGAGAGCTGCTGCTGGATTTGAACCGCCAAGCCAGTGGGTCGCAGTCCCGCACTCAACCACTACGCCACCGGGGCTCAGCCCCACTTTCAATATTTTTTTGTCAGCACCATATTCCAAATGGACCAATTCTTTGGTCTTCCTTCTTCAATGTCTAACTGTCACGGGCACACGAGGTCATTGAAAATACCATGGCTTAAAAAAAAAAAAAAAAAGGGGCTGAGCCCCGGTGGCGTAGTGGTTGTGCGCGGGACTGCGGGCCACTGGGACGGAGGTTCAATTCCAGCAGTGGGGCTGGGCCTCCTACTCCCACCACCGGAGAGCTGTGATGCCCCCCCCCCCTCAAAAAAAAAAGAAAGAAAGAGGGCTGAGCCCTGGTGGCTTACGTGGT
>PVJH01042287.1:0-14393 GCA_004026705.1 Nesogale talazaci
ACAATACAGGTTGCTCAGTGCAACTCACTGGAGTCCTCTGTAGAGCAATCCAGGCTATTGGTTACAGGCAGCAAACGGCAGAGCAACAGTCACCAACTGTCAGCCAGATGACAGAGTCCAACAGTTCCCAGCTCAAGAGATGTATATCTCAGGAGCGTGGCGAAGCAGGGCTTGAAGGATCCTCAACTCACAGTAACACAGTCCACGGTTAGGTGTCCCATGGGCAGTGTTGCTTGGAGGTCGAGGCACAGGAAGAACAAGGCAGCTCTCTGGTCCGAAGATCCGGAAGCAAGAGAGGCGGGGCGGGACCTGCGAAGCCCCTCCCACATCTGCCCCTCAACTCATCCTGCGCGCTCATTGGCTGTGCCATCACAACAGATCCACCAATCTTCTGTGGCCATGTTGGCATAATAAACCTACCCATCACAAAGCATAAATAGTGATAAATACAGGCAAAGGAGTTTGCGATGCTTTGAGGCCTAATATAGGGCAGTCAATACAGTAGCAGTGGGGGAAAAAAGGTGAAAAAAGAACATTGGTCCTGTGGTATCTTCTACCATTCTCCAGGTCAGGCATTAATGGATGTATTGTATTGCTCTCGTTAATGTTCATGATAAAAGAAAAAAGATGGTAGGATGATGGAGCTGGCAAGCAGCTAGGACTGTAACTTACTTCCTGTTTTCCATGCTAGAGAACCTGATTCAACTGTGTTTTTAAGGTCATTTTATTGGGGGCTGTGGCAGTCACCATATCTGGTGTCGGTTTGAGGATTGAGTGTATGGGCAGATTCTAGCCTGTCAATCTGGAGATAGCCGGATGTGATAATTCCTTCTTGCAGGTGGCAACAGTTCACTTTCTCTCAGTTCACTTTCTGGGAGACGCTCAACTGACAAGGATGGCTTCCTTCCAGACATCTCTGAGGAGAAGCCACATGAACCTACCCTGATGCAGCCAGAAATCTGGACTTAGAGAAGCCAATAGAGACTCCTGCCAGCGCTGAGATGCTTACAGCATCACTGGATCCAAAAACTTTCTACCCATTGTGGTTGTGGCCATCCTGCATTTGATATCATTGCATGTGTTTTGTGAGTCTGAAGAGGCTTTATAGATTGGTATCAGATATATGGGCTAATTTTGGACTTATTACCTTGGACTGGACTGGGTTGGGATGTTTTCTCAATGTTCATTTCCTCTTGTATATAAAATTCTTTCTTATATACACATGAGTGTCTATAAATTTGCTTCAATTGTGAATCCTGATCCAACTCTTGTCTACCCAGACAAATACAGGGGCTCTTACAGCTCTTATAGCATCCCATATATAAATTGTATTATCTCAAGCATATTTGTATATATATGATGATTTGCCATCATCATTTCTAAAATATTTTCAACTTGTGTCCTTGGTATAATAAGCTCCCTGCATCCCCCCTCCATGTGTCCTTGATCAATTACATATTGTTATTATTTTGCATCTTACACTGTCCATTCTCTCCCTTCACCAACATTTCTGTGATTCATCTCCTTAGAGGGGGGATTATGTATCCAACTCTCCCTCCCCTTTCTCCCTCCATGACCACCCCCCAGTCCTCATCATATTGCTACTCCTACTGCTGTTACTGAGGGATTAATCTGCCTGAATTCCATGTGTCAAGTGCTCTTATCTGTACCAATTTGTGGTTTTCATTCTAGCCACATGTTTAAGGTAGAATTGGGTCATAGTGTTGTTGTTGTTGTTGGTGGTGGTGGTGGTGGTGTGTATGTGTGTGGGTGTGTAAGCATTCAGGAACCAGAGGAGAGGAATAATGTGTGTTTCATCAGTAATACACTGTATCTTGGTTGAATCATCCCTTCCTTATCATCCTTCTATGAGGGGGGATATCCAATTGTCTTCAAATGGGCTTTCACTTTCCACTCCACCCCCACCCCCACCCCATGTTAACTTCAATATAGTTGTTTGGGTTCTTTGATACCTGTTACTTGATCCTGATGACACCTCATGATCACATAGGCTGGTCTGCTTCTTCCATGTGGGCTTATTTGCTTCCCTGCTGGATGACTGTTTGTTTAACTTTAAATGTTTAAGATCCCAGATGCTATCTTTTGCTGGCTGTGCACCATCCACTCTCTTCACCATATTTGCTTATTCACCAATTTTGTCTTTAGTATAATGTTGGAAAGGTGGATCCTGATTCAATTCTTGGCCAATACAACTCTTATACAACCATCATCTTTCTGTTTGTCAAAGCTTACATGTTACTATGATGATGAAACTATGTCAGTGGTACTTCCAAACTAAGCAAACAAGAAAGACATGCCAGAGGTTCTACAACTGACAATTAGCCAATGAAAACATTATAGAGCTCAGTGAATCATAGGAATAGTCCCATTATCAAGAAGTGCAGAAAGAATCTCTTTTCATAATTGAGTTGCTAGCAGAGGCCCTGATATAGACCTGTGTTTGTGACTGCAAGAAGAAACAGAACATATGAGTTCAACCAATAGGAGCTGTGTTAGTCTGGGTAGACTAGAGGAACAAATCCAGAGACACACATATGTGAATAAGAAAGAGGTTTTTATATAAGAGCAATTGTATATTGAGAAAACATTCCAGCTCAGTTCAAATTAAATTCAATGGGTAGGAAGCCTACTGGATCCAGTGGCATTGTAAGAATTTCAGTGCTGACAAGGGTTTCCATGTGTCTCCTTCACTTCCCAGGGCAGGGGGTCTATCAGCATAGTGCCATATGTCTTGTCAGTAGAGCATCTCTCAGGAAGTGAGTCGAGACAGAGAATGTCTCTCACCTCCAAGGAAGAAATACAGAAGTTTCCAGAAACCTCAGGGGGAAGGTCATGCCCACACAGAAACCTCATTGTCTTTCTTTCAATTGATAGGTCAAACTCCACCCCTTCACTCTTAATCCTCAAAATGACAAATGGTAATATAACTCTCATATAAGCATAATAATTTTTATCATGAATATTCTCAAAGGTGACTTGGGATTCTCAAACATGTATATGTCTTAATGTAAGTTTCTTCTTGGTAAAACTAAAACTTCTTATAAATCCTTTATTTCTATTCCATAGATGTCAAAAAACAACTTTTACTACTAGAAATCTAAAAGACAATACTTAAAATTTTTTGGAAATGCTTTCTAATTTAAGCTCATTTTAATAGTATATATTCCACAATGAAAAGAAAGTATTATGTTCCTATAACAAAACAACCTCTTTACATATTTTATTTTCTTCCTGTGTCTGTTTATTTAGGTTGCAGGGGCTTCTCATAAGCTATACTTAATAATAGGAGGAATCAGTCTAACTTATCATCTGCATTAAAACCCCTTTGTACTGTATGAAGCAAGTTAAGAGTTTTCCATGAGATGGTAATCAATAAAATGAAATTTTATAAAGGGAAAAGAACTGCGAATATGTGTTTGTTCATGAAACAGATGACTTTTCTTACATGAAGGGAACATTCCTGGGTGCAGATTGCATTAGTATTAAACAGCAGATCTATGTATTTTTGAAAGGGAAGAATAATATTATCCCTCAAAGCCAACAACACGAAAGCACTTGGTTATTTATAAGATCATAAATCTTGTTATTTTTACAGCATCATAAAATATAAGGCAGCATTGCTACTTATGTTAAAAAGGGTGCATGCTCTAGCATGCATGGGGATTGTCTAAGAATATCAGATGCATGACATCTGCTTCCTTTTTTAAATCAAATTCAATATATCTAAAGACTTCCAATGAATAAAATATAAAAATGACTCATATTTCAAGGTGAACAGTCTCTGTTGACTAAAGATGTTTCCTTTTTAGTGCAATTGTGGTTCTTGCTAATTTTTTTTCTGTAAACCTTCTCCATCACAAGTTGATGTATGGATATTTTATAGTTCAGTTTCATTTAACTATGTCCATTCTTACTGAACTGTGACATATTTATATGATCATAGATTATTGGTGTCATTGTTGTGTTACTTATGTTTCTATAAATTAAGGCCATTATTATCAAAGATGGCCCCTGACAATAGGATGTGGTAGTTGGAAATAGCATTTAATATTTCCTTAACCCTGATGAATTCTCTATGGATTGCATCCTGATGCAGACACAGAAATCATTGTCTTTGCTGGGAAAAAAGGAGATCTGGAGTAATAATAGCAATAAGTCACTAAAAAAAACATTTCAGGACTATTTGCAGGCATTTGTTTTTAATCTTCCTAATGATAACCCTGATGATAAATATATTTGAGAGCTAATGCATGGTTGTTAATACTAATAAACCAGTATTTTCTCCCTCCCTACTGCATGCAATTAGCCTCTAGCACAGATTTACATAATGAGTTATAAAACTTCCCTTTAACTTCATACAGGAGCATGGTATCTCCACTAAAGGAGATCTTAAGAAATGGTTTTATGACATATGTGGCACCATAGAAGCTTTATCTCAGGGATACCCATAAAATCATCACATATAATTCATAACTTAGGCATGAAGCAGTTTATTTGTGATTTGAGTATACTGCATATTAAAAATCAGATTCAAGAATGAGGATAGAAAAGACAAAAGGGGGATGATTGTCTCATTCATTTTTCATTCCAATTTTAACAGATGTTTGCAGCAATTTCTTCTACTACTTCTAAGTAGTACCAAGCAAACAAATGACGATTTGGAAACATTTAGCTTTTCTGTACGCATATCATGCAGGTGAACTCTAGAAGTGGTATTTTGAATTTCTTTCAAGATGAGGGGATCAGACTAGCTTTAAAATTTAAAAATTCTTCTACTAGAACCAATCTGGCAAGCCAGAACTTGGCATGAATCTGTTATTCTCTGATCCTACTTTGGTCAAAGTATGCAATCTCATTGGTTTCAAACTATTTGATGAAAAGCTTAATTTATAACATTTAATTGTTGTTGCTGTAAGAGTGTCTTGAATTGGTTCATGACTTATGACAGACAACCCAATACAAAATGGAGGAAAACATTGTCTGCCCCTCAAATTAGTCCTAAAATGAGTTAAAAGTCAGAACTTTGTGATCCACAGGATTTTCAATGACAACTTTTCCGATGTATATTTCCAGTTCTTTATTCTTAGATAATCTTGGTTCAGAAGCTGTGCTAAATTCTTGTCTACATCACAGACACATAAGCCTTCATTGACAAAAAGATCATTGTGTATGAGATGTATTGGCCAGGAAATGAACTAATGCATCGTTCATGGAGAGCAAAAATTCCACTAGTAGGACACTAGTAGGACACTGATGAATTCATATTAAACTGATAGAAATTAAACTAATATTTCTAAAATGTCCAACCACAACTTATTAATCACTTTAACATACTGTGGAAACTTGCATATTGCTGTGATGTGAAAAGCATAACTCAACTTAAAAAAAAAAGTGACCACATTTTAAGTGGGACACCATTGACCGGGGGTAGGGGTGGGGGTTCTTGATTAAAATTTGGTTTCTATGGAGCAACAAAAGTTTTCATCGAATGCAAAAATAGTATTGTAATATATTTACTTTAATTTTAAAATGCCATGGAACGTTGTTAAATTGTTAAAAAGCGTGATATCTGGTCCCCTTACTTACAAAGCAAACTCACTAGAAGGGAGTCGACTCTGGCTCATAGCGTCTGTGTAGGATAGGGGAGACCTGCTCCTGTGGTTTGTGAGACCATAAGCTCGGTCACTTCTGTGGAGTGGTTGGTGATCTTGAACTGCTGACTGTGCAGTTATCAGTCCAAAAAGTAACCACGACTCACACCAGTATTGTTTGAAAATATATTTAGAAGCAGAATTGCTTTTTTCTATATTCTTTTATTTTCTTTCGCATCACTGCCCTGGCGGGAGTAGGAAGCCCAGCCTTGCTCCTGGAGAGCTGCCGCCAGATTTGAACCGTCAAGCCTGTGGACTGCAGTCTGGTACACAACCGCCGTGCCACCGGGGCTCAGCTCCCGCCAGTATTTTAAGTACCTGCCAGGTCACCCATGATGTAGAAATTTCAGAGAAGCTTCTATGTTTACACAAAATATGAGTTAGCAGGTAGCCTTTTTCTGGGAAAAAAAAATCTACTGAAACCTTATAAATAGCAATGCAATGTAGCCTGATAAATAGTTCTAGAAAAGGAGCCTCTCATCTTGGAAGAAATTCAAAATACCACTGCTAGAGTTAGCCTTCATGATATGGGTACAGAAAAGCTAAATGTTTCCAAACCTTCATTTGTTTGCTTGGTACCACTTAGAAGTAGAAGAAATTGCTGCAAACATTTATTAAAACTGGAATGAAAAATGAATCTAGTAAAACTGAAAGTTGTCAAAAGTGAAATGGATGTATAAAGATCAATATCTTAGGTATTTGTGAGATGAAATGGATTGACATGGGTAATTTTTTGGGGGGAGGGGCCATCACTGCCCACTGGTGGGAGTGGGAGACCCAGCCTTGCTCCTGGAGAGCTGCTGCTGGATTTGAACCACCAAGTCAGTTGGCCACAGTCCCGCACTCAACCGCTATGCTACCGGGGCTCAGCCCGATATGGGTAATTTAAATCTGGCAATCATATGATTTATTATTTCAGAAAAGTCAGATTGGAAAGCAATGGCAATACATTCATCTTCAGAAAGAATATTTGAAGATCTACTCTTAAGTTCAATATGTTTGCTGTGATCGCATAATATCCATATGCCTACAAAGAAGCCTAGTTAATGATTAGTATTCAAATTTACTCATCAGCCACTAAGGCAAAGTTGAAACAATCAAAGAATTCCACCAACTTCTGCAAAATGCAAACACGACGCATTAACAATTATTGGTGATTGGAATGCAAATTTGGAAACAAACAGGAAGACATATTTTTCTTTTTTTTCTGTTCCCAAATATAATACATTAAATAAAAAACAAACCAAAGCATCTCAGGAAGGTAGACAGTAAGTGACTATGCCTTTCTGGGGGGCCTTGCAACACCTGAACAGGGTCTCAGCACACGAGGGAGCAGCTGGGGGGGTGATGCATTCAAGCAGAGTCTGTCACTCTGGGGTCACACTGTACACATCATTGGCACCACTGGCGCAGGGCAGTTTGCTGGGAAGGGGTCAGCAAGCACTAGCAGACTGTGAGGTCATTGAAACTGGGCAGGAATCCCACCAGCAGCCTGTGCCGTGCAGTTTCAAACGAGACCCACGTTCAGGAGGAAAGCATGAAATTCTTTCGAAACCAAGACATCTCCCTTGCTGATTTTAAGTTGCGCTCTCCATCTATTCTGAGGATGGATGTGTCAGGAGAGCACGCGCCATTGTGGCCCTGCAGGCCTACTGGATCACCCCGGGTCCTGCTTCACAGATTCTGCCACTTTACTCCCGAAGACCTCCTGTTACAACCTCTGCCAGCTTTGCTATTCAGCAAAAGATCAGTAAATAAGGAGCTAAATCCCCAAACAATATCCTCATGGGAGCCCGGCCAGTGCCTTCCATCGAAATTTTTTCACAGGGAACTCAGACAGATGCCCTCGGTCTCTGTGATGTTGGGTGCCAGCTTCTGGTCAAGCACTTCACCTTAAGGGGCACCATGTTGTAGGCACCAGGAATTTCAGCTTCGCACAGAAATTTTCCACGTTGGAAGTCACCTTCATCTGGCGCCATGCTTAGCACAGGAGTTCGTTGGGATCAGCAAAGTACACTTTGCAGGAATAAGGTAAATTGGTGTCAAGTTCTGCATGCGCTGGGCTCCCTGAGAGGCAGTGAGGAGTCCGGGAGCCAGCACCAAGGCTGCCCAAGTGGGACTTCGAGAAGTGGCCCGTCTGGTGGCACCTGCTCAGGACGGCTGACCGGAAATGCATATTTCTCAACTATCCAGACTGGAGATTTAATGCTAGCATGTTGCAAAACTTCTTTATTGCAATACTTACTTTTTGTAAATGCTTTCTTCCCAGCAATATAAATGAGGATCATATACCAGAATGCATGCACAGGAATAAAATCAACTAAATCTATGAGAAGAGATGACGGAGAAAGTCATTATCAACAGGTTGAGCAAAACCAGATAGAAACCCACTGTGCAAACGACACTCTTATACAAAGTCAGGTTGACACTGAAAAAATTAAAACAAATTCACACGAATAAAAATATGATCTTGAATATATTCCACATGAATTTAGAAACCATATCAAGAATAATTTTGATCCATTGAACATCAAAACCAGTTATTAGACAAGCTATGGGGTAGCAAGGATATCATAAATGAGAAAACAAAAATTGGTAAAAATTAAGGGCGGGATAACAAGTGGAATGTCACATAAATGCTGAAACTTGCTCTTGAACTTGATGTAACTAAAGCAAATGGAAGAAATAGAAGAATGAAAGAGCAGAACACAAGCTTCATAAGGTGACTTTAGAGGACAGCTTGAATCATTACAACAAAGTGTTCCAGTCCTGGAGTTAGGTAAAGGAGAAGAATACATTTTGTATTTTTCAAGCTAGAACTGAAGAAAAGTTTAATGCCATGAGGTATAATGTTGAAGAAATCTACAGAAAAAATAGTGAATAATTTGATGCAAGTAGCACCAAAAGAATAGAGAAAGGATATATGGAAACATAGTCCCAAAAGTAATTGGTTGATATTCGCAGGAGTAGCAGATAATTAAGAATTGGTAATATAAAGGGAAGAATTCTAAGGTGCATTGATGATATTGGTACAGATCAAGACTCCACTATTAAAAGAATATCAATGGAAATGCTCAATAAATTGATGGAGGTACTCCTTCATCTACTCTAAGAACTTTGGAAGAAAGCTAATTGGCCAGTTAACCAGCATATTTGTGCTTACTCCAAAGAAAGATGACCTAGCTGGATAGAGAAAATATTGAACGATATCATTCATATCACAGGCAAGTAAAATTTTGCTGAAGATAACTTTTTAAATGCTTACAGCAGTACATGAAAAGAGACTTCCAGGGGCTTAAATCAGATTCAGAAGGAAAGAGGAATATAATTGCTGGCAGATGGAGCATGGCTGAAAGTACAGAAAGATAGAAAGATGTCTACTTGCATTTCATTGTACATCATAACAAACTATGATATTTCAAAGAAGGGAAAGTTCAGAATAATTTATTGTACTTATGGGGAAGCTGTATATAGACCAAGAGACTCTCATTGGTTGAGAACAAGCAAGCATTGAACTAAAAGCAAACATATAGAATTAGGAATAGTTTGTGTCAGGGTTGCATTCCTTTTACTATAGTTATGATATCTGTATGCAATTGTCTGAGGAAATCCACTATATGAAGAGCATCCAGGTTGGAGGAAGGCTTATGATATGCATATGACACAATATTGTCTGCTGAAAGTGAAGAATGCTTGAATCACTTACAGGAGATCAAAGACTATTAGACTTCAGAAAGATTATACCACAGTCAAAGAAAACAATAATCATGAACACTGGACCAGTAAACAATATCTTGATCAATGATAAGAATATTGAAGTTTTCAAGTGTTTCATTTTGCATGGGTCTACAATCAATATTAATGGAAGCAGCAGTCAAAAATTAAAACATTTTGCACTGGGAAAATATACTAAAAAATATCTCTGCAAAATGATAAAGAACATAGACAGCACTTTGAGGATTAGGGTGCTACATTTCTCCCAAGTCACAGTATTTCAAAAGTCTTAAGTACATGTGAAAGTTTGACAACAGACAAGGAAGAGAGAAGAGAAAATGATGACTTTGAATTATGAGGTTGGTGAAGAACACTGAACATGCCATGCCATGGATTTCTGAGCAACAAGCTAACTTGACTTCAGATAGTACAGAAGAAAGGATGGCATGGACAGGTTCGCAGAAGAGGAGTCCCTAGAGAAGTCCTATGTAAAGTAGAGTCAGTGAAAAACAGGAAGATTTTCAATTAGCTCGATTGACAGTATGGTTGCAACAATGAGCTCACATCCTGGAACCATTTTGAGATTGGTGTAGGATTTAGAAATGCTTTCTTTTTTCATACATAGGGTCTCTATGTGTCATAACTGGACAGCATTTACCAGTTCAACAAAAGAACAAATTTGCTCATTTTCTATCTAGCATATAACAACTCTATGAGTGTATATTATGTGAAAGTTATGATATTTGAGAGGACTTCTGGGAAGATGGCGCCAATGTAGAGTCCTCTACCTAGAAGTCCCCTTGTGTGGCACAGAGACCTTGTGTGGCAATTTTGGGAATTTAGACATGAGACTCTAGACCAGTGGTTTTCTACCTTCCTAATATCACAATTCTTTAATACAATTCCTCATGTTGTGGTGATCCCCAAACAAAACTATTTTTGTTGCTACGTCATAACTAATTTTGTTACTGTTATGAATTGTAATGTAAATATCTGATATGCAGGTGTATTTTCATTGTTACAAATTGAACATAATTAAAAATAATCAAGGCATAGTGATTAATCACAAAGCAATATATAATTATATATTGTGGAATATTTTGTTTTCCAATGGTCTTAGGCAACAGCTGTGAAAGGGTCATTGGACCCCCCAAGGGGTGACTCCTCATGGCTTGAGAACCGCTGCTCTAGACTCTAGGCACTCTGGAATTTTTTCAGACCTCCCACTCCTATCCTTGACCATGGAGAACTCAGCAACGCTCGCTGTGTTCTCCCTTCACTCCTTGCCAGACCTCTCCTCTCCGGTTGCCATGCTTTTTCCTTCTCTGCTATGAAAACATGCCAATTCCTGGAATTCAGACCAAAACCTAGAATCTCAGCATCCTGGGATCCTTTCAGATCTCCCTGTCTGATTTTCATGCCCAAAGAATGCAAGTGGTGCTCACTGTGGCATCCCTTCTTCCTGGGTAGGCAGTTTTTCCCCTTCCCTACCATAACAGGACAGTGAGTGTCAGCCTCCTCCCCCTCCAGTAGTTCTGTGACTACCAGCCTTGAGGGAATATCCCAAGCCAGACCAACCCCTAAGTGTAGGCCATGGTCCCAAGCTCTTGTGGACTTCTGGGAGCCCTGGATGATAGTGCTTGCAGTAAACTACAGAAAAGAGCCAGGGTAGCTTCACACCCTTCCTGAATCCCCACTCTTTCTCTCCTTGCAAGGCACAAATCTTTCAGGTAAATACTACCAGCTAACTCGAAAGGAACCCTTCTGGTAAGACAGAAACTTAACTTGAACTCTCTGCAGTTTCCAAGAGCATATTAGATTTCTTTCTTTCTTTCTTTCTTTCTTTCTTTCTTTCTTTCTTTCTTTCTTTCTATTTCTCTCTCTCTCTCTCTCTCTCTCTCTTTTTCTTTTTTAGAATTAGGACCACAAATCTCTTTTTCCTGCCAGAGGAACTAGAACAGAGCATTCCCAGGTTTCTTGCTGGCCCTTCCTTCCCTAAATAGGCATCTGACTGAAGACTGGGTCTCACTGTCCTTAGTGAAATGGTCTCCTGATTAAAAGTGCCCCCTCCCGCTCCCCCTTGGCCCTACTCCAATAGCCTAGTTTCACTCTAATACCACATGTGAAAAGTGGCTCATACTAAGTTGTGCAGAACTCACACGGAAAGGACTTTCTACAATACAGAAGGTGTGCACTCTCCCTACATCATATACAGAGTTGATAACCAACGCTAGTAGATTGCGTCATATACCTCTCATCTACCCCAACCACAATTACCACAAGATCTCACTTTTCCCACCTCAGTAAAGTACAATAAATTCTCTCATAAACTACAAGTAACAACACATCTTTTATAACCCTCTTGTTTAACTCGTCAAAAATTGCTATACTTAACAGGAAGGCTTCCCATGATTAATATCACCCCTTGAAAGCTGCTCCTGAATACATCTATCCTAATCCTCCTATGGGCGACCCTCAGGCATGAGGTCTGTAGCAGTGGCGCTCCACCTTCCTGATGCCACAACCCTTAATACAGTTCCTCATGTTGTGACGATCCCCTCAAACATGAAAATGTTTCTGTGCTACTTCGTAATCGAAATTTTTCTACTGTTATGAACCAGACAACCCCTGTGAAACGGTCATTTAACCCCCAAAGGGGTAACAACTCACTACATGTTCTAGAAGAAAAACTCCAAACAGAAACACAGATTCAGACATGACAATAGAGGAATTAAACCACACTATAAAGGAACAGTATTTTGCTTGAAAAGACCAGAAACAGAATTGAAGAGATGGAAGCCAGAATCAGTGAGTTAGAAGAAAAATCCATAGACTCCAACCTAAAAGAGGAACAAACAAAAAATCCAAAGAGACTGAGAAAAACTTGAGAAAAATTTGGGACACAAAGAGGAACAGCCTGCATCTTATAGGGATTGCAGAAGAGGAAGACGAAGAAGAAAATTCACACTGAAAATAGTCCAACAGTTTCTATAAGAGACTTTTCCTGAATGTCTACAGGAGGAAAAGACAATTATTCAGGAAGTGGAAAGAACCCCAGCCAGGAGATATCTCCAAAGGAAAATTCCCTGGTATATCATAGTCAAGATGTCCAACATCAATGATTAGGAAAAAATATGAAGAGTAGCCAGAGGAAAAAAAATCAATTGCATTCAAAGGGTCAGCAATTAGAATAACCTCTGATTTCTCAGCTGGAACCATGCAGGCAAGAAGACAATGGAGTGGCATAATACATAGTTTGAGAGGTGGGGGTGGGATTGTCAACCTGGAATCTTGTACCCAGCAAAAATTGTCCCAAATGTGATGGGATACTTGGAATAAAAGAATACCAAGACATGAAGAAACTAAAGAATTCACTAAAACAAGACCACTACAACAAAGAATACTCAATGAACTACTATGACCAAAAAAAAAAAGTAGCAAGAAAAAACATAAAGACATAAAATGTAAAAGTGTAAAAAAAAAATAAAAAAGACAATTCCTAACAAAAACGAAAACACACAGAGCAACACCCAAAGCAAGGACATAACTAAGAAGAACAAAGAAACTAAGGGTAATACACTTACAGGCACACACATATATCAACCAAAATGGCAGTACATTCATACATACATATCAAGAGTGGCAGAATGAATAAAAACACGAAATCCAAAAATATGGATGCCTACAAGAAATACACCTCACAAGCAAAGACATAATGGACTAAAATTCAAAGGCTGGACAAAAGCATAGCAAACAGCAACTCAAAGAAAAGCAGGGGTAGCAATATTAATTTCTGAGAAGATAGATTTCAAGCTAACAATGTAATAAGAAATAAGAATGGACACTACGTAATGATAAAGGGAACAATAGCTACCAGCTCAGAAAGCCCTAACTATAATATGGACATATATGGACATATAACATATATGGACCCAATAAAAGACCCTCAAAGTACATCAACCAGATTTTCACAGAATTGAAAAAGGATATAGATTTTGACAATAACAACAAGAGACTTTAATATACCACTTTTAGGGAAAGACAGGACAGCAAGGAAAAAAATTTGACAAGGGCACAAAAAGCTCAATAACAACAAAAATGAAAGTTCTGATATTTGACAAGGAAACAAATGTTTAGACATGTCTACATATGTCTACATGCAGTTTATATTTCCTATGGGTCACCAACACAAATATTTTCTTAAAAAGGCGCGTCTTTGTGTGTTTGTATTTCTCTTATTCACGTTAAGCTACTTAATTAACATTTGATAAACACTCAGCATCACAACTTGGTAATGAATATTGTGTCATCCCACTAAACAAGGGGAAAATTTTAATGTACTGTATCAAATTAAGAAACCCCACATGCCATTAAATATACCTTTGTACATTTAATCAACCTTGGGTAGCAAATGAGCCAAACTGCTCTGTTTCAAACTCCACTCCTACTGACCATTCATTCATTCACTCACTTATTTATTTTAGCAGTCTCATTAGCACTTAATTCATGAACCATCTAACTCAATAGTTCAATCATATCAAAAAGAGTTGTATAATCCTCACTATGCTCAATAGTTTCTTCATTTTTTTCCAGAATGGGGTTTTATTATAGTAATATCTAAAACAACTTTAGATGTTCACAACCACAGTATACAACGGGTGTTACTCCACTCCCTCAAGTTTAGGGAATAGCTTAGAGAATTTCTGGAATTCACTGACCTTCATAGAGATGTAGATTTGAAGTACGCGTATGTTTAAGAAAGCATCAATCTTTCCCTCTGCTAACACTATTGACAAGCTCAGCACTTTCACATACCCTTAGTTAGTTAACCAAGCTTAAGACCTTTTATTAGTAAAAGAACTGACACTCATTTATTTGTTTTTGGCCTGAAGCTTCAGAGGAGCCTTTGTCCATGAATAGTTACTCAGCGGTACTCAGAGCTAACCAAGAGTGTTTTGATCTAGTATTTCCTTTTTCTTTTATAGCAAGAAGGACTCACCTGGGCAT
>PVJH01042288.1:0-14409 GCA_004026705.1 Nesogale talazaci
TCTCCATTTGGGTTTCAGTATTTTTTTTCTGTTACATTAGTCTTAATCCCTATTGGCCTTCTCTCACCCACCTTGTCCCTGCATTTGTATCAATTGTTATTCCCTTTTTCCTGGGCTGGTCCCCCCCTCCCCCTCTTCAATGTCCCCTACCCTGGAGCCATCAGACTTGTCATTTTCGCCTCCAACCTCTTTGTCCAGTCTATCTTGTCTAGATAGACCTATAGAGGTAGCAATATGTATAAGAAAGGTCTCCTAAAATGGAGCAACTTAGCAAATAAAACTATGATAGTTTTGTTAATATCTTTAATCAAACTAATGGTATTGAATTTAAAATACTTATGAAAAGTAATATGTACATGTATAGTTCCTATTCTCATTGATCTTTCTTGAGTTTGTTTTTGTGCATTGGTGGTGTATGAGTTCTCTCATTCTTGTGCAGACAGTGGTCCAATTTTGTTGGACCATTTGTTGAAGGGACTTTCTCTTTTCCATTTATTCTTTTTCTGGTCCCTTGTTGTAGAACAGTTGCCTTTTGGTGGACGAGTTTGTTTCTAGGGTTTCTGTTCTGTTCCATTGGTCTTAATATTAAGTCTCAGTATTGGTCAGTCTATTATTGATAAACTTCAGTTTTGATGGTTTTAACATTTATAGAAATGATGTTGAGACTACCCATAAGTATAAATTTAGCTCATATTCACAGTTCTCAAAAGTCTTGCTGAATCATATGAAAAACTTGCATTTTTACCAAGTTTCGAAGTAGATGCACATTTATATGTTTGACTCATTCTCCAATAAAATGAGCAGTTGTGTGATTTTAAAATATAATGTTTCATTAGTAGAGGGTTCCAACTAGGGAAATTCAGTGAGGTTCCTTCCTCAGTGAGGTTCCCATTCAAAACAGATTTCTCATCCGTTTGTGGCTTTTGTGTGTGTGTATGTGCAAATGTTTCATTTGGTGTTTGTATGTTCTCATTGCAGCCAGAACTCATCCTCACTAAGAAGTTAGGAGAAAATCTTGACAAGTGATACAATGAGAAATGTTTTGTTGTTGTTTTTCTTTATTTTTGTTCATCTGTTACTATTATTACATTAGAATTTCTCCCGAATTGAGACAATGCTTTTTATTGTTCTATGACCAGTGAAGGTAACTGGAACGTGGCTCTTCTCACAGAGAAAATGTACTAGAAATTAGCAATTAGATGAGAAACATAATAAATTGGCAAAAGCATTTATGCTTGGAGAAGACTTTGAATGGTTTGCTATTCTGTTTAAGTATGAGAAGTACTTAACTAATCTGATAATTGAGCTAGACTAGTAAACTAGTAAAATTATTGAATCATTTATTATTCTCTTTCAGTATTAATTTTAAAGACCCACAATTTGCTGAAGATTACATTTTTAAAGCCATCATGCTTCCAGGAGCAAGGTAACAGCAGTGAATTATATATTATCTAGGTTTGTTTTGTATGAACTGTGCTTGTCTTTATAACGGAAATGTTGTAATTTTCAATGGTCAGGAAACCAGCACAAGTATTAAAACCTGGTGACTGGGAAAAATCTAGCAATGGGCGACAGTGGAAGCCTCAACTTGGCTTTAATCGTGACCGACGACCTGTCCATCTGGACCAGGCAGCATTTAGGACTTTGGGGTGAGTTGTGGGTTTCTATCTCTTTGTAAACTTTGCTTTTTCTGGATTACCCTACAAAACAGTGAATATTTTTAACACAAATATTTCCAACCATAAACTACATCTATTTCATTGTTTACTTAATAACTAATAACCTGGATAGATATTTTTATTCATTAAAAAAGTTGACTTAGGGGCTGAGCCCCAGTGGCGTAGTGGTTGTGTGCGGGACTGCAGCCCACTGGGTTGGAGGTTCAGATCCAGCAGCAAGGCTGGGCCTCCTACTCCCACCACCAGAGGGCAGTGATGCCCCCAAAACAAAAACAAAACAAAAATATTGACTTCTTCCTACTCCCACCAGGGCAGTGATGCCAGAAAAAGCAAACAAACAAACAAAAAGTTCGCTTCTATTTATTTAATGCACATATTGCTTTATGTAGTAAATAAGAATTGCATTTAATTGTACTCTCATTCAGAGGTTTTATTAATTGACAGTTATTTAAAAGGAAAGAAATATGCTCTTTCTCCTCATGAAAATTTTAATTGGATGACAAGCATTTGCTGGAAATGTGAGTGTAGGATGTATGCAAAGCCATTTAGTCTTTTTTTTGTTTTTGTTTTTCTTTTTGGGGCATCACTGCTCTCCGGTGGTGGGAGTAGGAGGCCCAGCCCCACTGCTGGAATTGAACCTCCATCCCATTGGGCCACAGTCCCGCGCACAACCACTACGCCACCGGGGCTCAGCCGCCATTTAGTCTCTTAACTTTTTGCTTAGACATGGCTTGAACATTGAAATAAATTTTCATTGTTGCTTGAATTTGCATGTAAATTCAACATTCAAATTCAATAACTTCCTCATTAAACTGTTTAATATGTTTAATATGTTTATTAGACACTTAAACCTCTGCGATTTTTCTAGTTGTGTACATTAGCTCCTCAGTTTGCTTTGTGCCAGCGACCCCAGGAGCGTAATACATCCATAAAGATGAACAGCCTCGGCCTCCCAAGGTGGCAGTTCTGCGCTGCCCTGTCGGGTTGCTCTAAGTCAGAATCTGCTCAAGGGCAGCGAGGTTTTCTGTTGAGTGTAGTAGGGCTTATAGAGAGAGAAAGCTAATGGCAACTTTGAAACAGTAACACATGTAATTGATATAAAGTAACTTAGGAAATACTAGTGATTTTTAATTATTATAATTTATGAGTATGTCTTGATAATTCAGAGTGACCTAAGATCCAAAAGTAACATAGGTAAATCACCATCAGCATTTACTTTAGAAATGAAAATTGAGAGATAGTATAGTGTAATGGCACTTTGGTTCAGACATTGAAATCTGAATTTCTGGATTCAAGTTTCTACCATACCTTGTGCAAGTGGTTGAAGCTGTGTGTATTGGTTTCCTTTTTCTTTTAAAATTTTTTTGTTTTCTTATGTATAAAATGAAGATAATAATTAGACCCACCTCAGTGAGTTGTGAGATTAATTGCGCTAGCATCTGTGTAGCACTTAGACTAGTTTCTAAATACTGTATAAATGTTAGCTTCTGCTTTTGTGAATTTTATAGTATTCGTTCCTTTTTATATTTAAAAAAACACAAGTTTAAAATAGTCCTGATATCTTTTTACATTGTTTCAACAAAGCAACATAGTAGTGCTACTAAATAGAATTCTGAAAATATTATTAAGCTTTGATCCAAATTCTCACTTCATAAACATAAAATTATACTAGGTCTTTTTAGGGCATGGTAATCTAAACTAGCAAACGTGTATTTCCTTAAAGGTAGTAAGTGAGGGGAATGGTATACTAAAGGAAGAGACACTAACATTGTGAAATGTTCTATAAACAAACAAACAAAAATCATGCGATCACATTAATTCCAACTCATAACAGCCATACAGGGTTTCCCAGACTAAACTTAGGGCAGTAGACAGCTTTACTTTCTCCCACAGGACGGATAGTGGTTTGAGCCATGGGTCTTCATTGATAGCCCATTTCTTAACTCATAGTGCCTTAAATATTCTACAAGTAGTGTATATAATTATGCAGACTAAAAAGACAGGTAAGTATTTAATATAGTAAGTTGAAAACAGCAAAGTCTGAGTAATATTCTGTACAGTGATAGTAACAACTGGGTTCTTGAGTATAAAGACATAATGTGAAAGGAAAAATAGTTATACTTTTTTTGCATACTGTATACTTGTAAGTAACTGTACAAGTGATTATCAATTAAGAATCTTGGTGTAGGACATATGCCTATTTGTTGTAACCATTACTACTACCTCGTTTTGAACTCTGTTAACTATGCATTATCTTTTTTTATAATATTATATGTATTACATTAATGAGTTAGAGAAGGCTACTCAAAAACAAACACTGCCATCAAGTTGATTGTGACTCAATGATCTCACAGGACAGAGTAGACTTGCCCCTATAGGTTCTAAGACTTTAAATCTGTAGAGGAGCAGGCAGTCTTATTTTTTTTCCCCTGAAAGAAGGCTACTAGATTTACATTGTGTCAGCTGTGATGTGATGGATTTATTTATTTATTTATTTATTTATTTATTTATTTATTTATTTATTTATTCCCTTGTTTGGGGGATCCCACAACAGGCATGTTATGCCAAGAGGCTCAGGAACTGGCGTTTATAGCAATGCTGCTCCATCACCTGCAACCTATCAGGGAAACTTATACAGGCCACTCTTAAGAGGACAAGCCCAGATTCCAAAACTTATGTCAAGTAAGTTTTTACTAATTGGTTGTTTTATGTGCTAAATTAAATACATTGAAACCCATGAGCAATACTCACTGTTTCCCTTTAGGTCTGGTCAGTGCTTTTCTTCTGTTCGTTGTTCATTCTAGGTGAAAGTTTTTGTGTTTTCTGTGTCTTAATGTTTTTTGCCTTGCACGCTTCTCCCCGGTTTTTCTGTATTAAATGACTGTGCCCATATTGAGGAAACATAAATCCTCATGAAGCCTTTATTCCCTCCATTTATACCTGGTTGCTAATGAACCAGACTAGTGCCAGCAGCAGGGAAAAGAAGCTATAGCATAATGCTAACATTTGTTAAATCTGAAAGTCATACTATTAAATTTTTTTCCCTTCAATACTAAAGTGAAAGATTCTAAATATATACTATCTTGCAGAGAACCCTAAAATTTATTTCTAAACTAAAATTACAGTTACCAAAGGAAGTATCAGAGTAAAATGGTGATTTTGGGATATTATTTAATAAAAACCTATGTTATATATGTTGTGTATTAATCAAATTATGTAGCTTATTAAATTATAAACTTTTTTTAATCTGATGCCCAGATTTTCTGAATGTGACTTTAAAAAGAAGAAATTTAACTCGGAAGAACTAAAAGAAGAGAAATAACAAACAGGTTTACTGGTCAAGTAGCTTGATAGAAACCCAGAGGGTATGGCCCTCAGTTATCCTCTGAGGCTTGGAAATGAGCTCCTCCCCATGGGTCAGTTTTCAACTGCATAATATGCAGGTTTATAGGAGGTACAATACACTAGTGATGTACACCATTTACCCATGGACAAAAGTTGAGAAGGGTTATAAAAGAAGGAAAAATGGAAACAGAAGCACAGGAAAGTAGAATAAAGAATGGTACATTATAAAGATTGCAATCAAGGACCATGCAATAAAATGTACATAAGTTGATGGATGGAAAGCTGATCTGTTTTCTCTGTAGATGTTTACCCAATTCGCAATTGGGGTTCTGAAAGTTTCATTAGCTCAGAGTATGTTTTTGGCACATTTTTTTTCTCCACTCCCTCCTTTCCTCCATTGCTTCTTACAGTTGACAGACTTTGTTGGGAAGTTTAAATAAATGGCATTGAATGGACTCTTGTAACGTTCAAGTCATGACATCTTTAGGCTACAGTGGTTTTATTCTTAATTACTGAAGCACCAAAGAGAGACAGAGTTTAGTGGGAATCTGTTTTGGTGCAGTGGTTTAGATCCTTTCCCCTGATATTTAGATAACAGTTCTGAACCATTTCATATACAGCAGTGGTTCTCAACCTTCCTAAAGCTGCTATCCTCATGTTGTGGTGATCCCCCAACCATAAAATTATTTTCGTTGCTACTTCTTAACTGTAATTTTGCTACTATTATGAGTTGGGCAACTCCTATGAAATGGTCGCACTACCCCCAAAGGGGTCTACAGTCTGATCACTTTCAAAGGGATTACCTGCCCTGAGATTTTACCGAAGGTGAAAGCATGGAATTTATGTAATACCTATAAATCTTTAAAAATTAACTTCTATCGGGCTGAGCCCTGGTGGTGTAGTGGTTGTGCGCGGGACTGCGGGCCACTGGGGCGGAGATTCAATTCCAGCAGTGGGGCTGGGCCTCCTACTCCCACCACCAGAGAGCTGTGATGCCCAAAAAAAAAAAAAAAATTAACATCTATCAAAGGGATAAACCTGACTTGATTAGTTGAAACCTTGTCAGCTGATCCCCTGTCTAACATATGCTGGACCTGCTCTGGTTTTTAGCATTTTCTGTATTTTAATTTGCTTTGTTTTTGGTTATTGATACTGTGGTGTACCTCAGAGGTGTCATTGGAAGTCACCCTTTGGAAGTTGTGTTATACATTTTTCTGTTTTTTGTATATGTAACCCACAGTTGATGAACCTTTAGGGACATCAAGTAGAATAAGTTTCAGGGGAAGGGACACAGTTGAGGGGGGACTGAAAAAGAGACAATGTCAAGGAGTACAGGAAGAGAAACAATGCTTGGAAACTGATTGTGGTAGTAATTGTACAATTCTGCTTGGTGTGATTGAACTATAGATGATATATGTATTAACTTGAAATCAATAAGTTTTAAAAATTAAAAAAATTAGCTTCTAATACTCATAGTTGAAACTTTTCCCCATGCTTAGTTTTACTATGACTACTTAGTTGTATGTACTAGGTTTTTGTGTTCTTTCCCCCGTGAATCAGCCTTTGGTTCCTTCTTTTTTATTTAATTGATTTCTATTTGTGTTTGCTTTCATTACTCCTTTCTTTGGCATTAAATTGCTGTTCTATTTTTAATTTTGGGGGGGAAGATGGAAACTTAGGTGGATTACTCATTGTCTTTGTCATATATATAAGTGTATAGATGCAAATGTATGTGTGTATTTAGTGCCATAAGTTATCTTCCAATCATGACTTCAGTGTTGTCCCACAAGTATTGTGTTAGATATTATTATGTAATTCATAATACTTTGACTTTTATGTTTTATTAAATATTCATGAATATTCAGAAATATAAAGTTCCTGTTTGCCTATAAACAAAGAATAGCATCTTTTTTTGAAGATAGGCATTTAAAAATTTTTAGTTTAATAGTATTCCTAACAGTTTTTTTGTGTGTGTAAATTGGCTGTTCATGTCTATTTCTGATTTATTAATTAATTTGAGTGCTACTTTCTCTTTATAAGAGAAAACTTTTTTAAAGCTCCTATTAAAGCAGAGAGGTAGACCAGTGGCATCTTTTTTAGAATCACAGCTATGTTGGTTGTGGGACGGAAGTGGATGCTTTTCTAGTTGGGAGTAGAGATAATGACAGTTTTGAGTTACTCTGTGGCAAAGCAGATTTAGTCAAGAAGATGGAGGGGAGGCATGTAGGGTGCAAAGAAAGGCAGAAAGAAAATTCCATGGCTCTCATATGTTCACTGTGGACATCTAGGCGACTAATAAAAGTATGGAAAGTAAGGTTAATTTAAAAAACAATGCTGCAAAACTCTAGAAGACTTTTTGTTTGTTTGTTTGTTTGTTTTGCATCACTGCCCTCTAGTGGTGGGAGTAGGAGGCCCAGCCTTTGCTCTGAGGAGCTGGAATTGAACCTCCATCCCAGTGGGCTGCAGTCCTGCGCACAACCACTACGCCACCAGGGCTCAGCCACTTTTTTTTTTTTTTGGCATCACTTTTTTTTTTTTTAAGGCACCCCAGCCCCACTGCTGGAATTGAACCTCCGTCCCAGTGGGTCGCAGTCCCACGCATAGAAGACTTTATTAAATAAAAAGATCAAAATGTAAAGCTATTGTTTCTTGGTGTGTATAGGTTTATACACCTTTGAAAATAATATTTCCATTTCTCTAACCTTTCCCTAGAGAATTCTGTGTTTGCTTTATACCAAGTCAAAATGACAGTTTTAGTATCTTCAAGGGACTTCAATTGTTTCTTTTAATGTTCTTTGATGTTTTGAAAACAAAAAGAAGTTTGAAGGAGCAAGATCAAAGCTGATTGTGAATGAAGTAAGGTTTCCCAATGAAATTCTTACAGGCTAGTCCTTGCTACCCTTGACGAATAAGCCCGATGTCAACAGGTATCACAAGACCTAAAACAAGCAAGTGTATAGAAACAAAAGAGGGAGGTTGGAGTGGAGACCCAAAGCCCATCTGTAGATAATTGGATATCCCACAGAAGTGGCATAAAGGACGATTTGATCAAGGTGTTGTAAAACACGGACAATCACCCATCATTCCTCTAGTTCCTGAATACTTCCCCCTGCCCCCACAACCATGACCTACTTCTAACTTACCAATCTCACTAGACTGGAGAACATTTATTGCTGCAGATAAGAGCTTTCAACACAGGGACTTTAGGAAAGACAGACTCCTCCAGAATAGTAACTGGAGTAACAATAACAGGAATAGGGGTTGGTCAGGGAGGGGGAAGGATGAGAAAAGGGGCACTCATCACAAGATTGGATATATACTGCCCCCTCCATGAAAGGGAAGACTAACAGAAATGTGGGTGGAGACAGGACAGTGTAACATAACAATAGTAACAATACACTATTGATCAAGGATAGAGGAGTGGGGGAGAAAATATAGGAGCTTATAATATCAAGGGCTCAAGTAGAAAATGGGAAAAGATGAATAGTAACATATATATAAATAAGCTTGATACAATTGATGTATGGAGTATTATAAGAGCTGTAAGAGCCCCCAATAAAATTATGGAGGGAGCAGGGAGAGAATAAGTAAGATGCATTGTCATGATGGAAAAAAATGTCCTTCATACAATTCTGCTGGCCTCTTTCTCACCAGCACAGTTTTCAATGTTCTTTAAACACTTAATAATTAGAGTTCCCATTATTGTATACTGTCCATTAAGGAAAGCTATTGATATTATCCCTTTGGAATTCCAAAATATAAGTCATCCTTCTTAGCTGATGTCTCTGCTTTTAAGTTAACTGGCCCAGCAGATGCCTTTAGAAACCACTATTCTGACACTCACCCCCATTTTAAGGTACCTCAATAAGACTAAAACAGTTACATTGCTGAGAAAACTTGTCTGCAGCCATTTAGTGATTGCAGACACATGTTTGAACACTCACCCCCCCCTCCACCCCCGGGAATAAACCTGTGCATGTATGAACAAAAAGCAATAGTGTATTTACTTGCCCTCATATATTGAGTCAGACTTTCATGAGTTTGAAATCCTGTAAGACACTGAAGTCATCTACTGGTAGTTGTAATAGGGCCTGGTCCTTCTTAAGAGAGAAGACAGATTGGAGAGAAACATTTGGAAATCATCAACAGATAAGCCAGAAATGTAAGATTTTATAAGAAAGTGTTGGATAGATTATTGAATTTTAGTTACCTTTGGTTATGAAAGAGTCTGAAGAAGCTTAGATGTTCAAAAGGTGGCCATTTCATTTCACAAAATCATTTCCTGGTACTCAAATAAGACAGGTGTTAAATATAAGGGGACTTGAATAAATTTTGTAGAAAAGTGAAATGAAATTGAATTTCCCATCAACTTTGTGAGACTCCCTTATAATTGGCATGAGTTAGAATGTTCATTGAGGAATAGTAAAATTCGTCATAGTTATACCATAAACACAGACAAATGTCAACTAACAAGAAAGAAAACCCAATGTCCTAGTGTTTTCCTTGGTGGTATTTTACACATAGATAAGTATTTGGTTTTAAATTTTAGTTTACAGCCATTTATTTTGTGGCTTCCACATTTCATTTCACACAGAACCAATCTCTGCTTTTATAGTGAATAAACTATTGCTTTTTTCTCTCGTTATACTTTTAGATGGGCTCATTTTTTCTTATTAGTCATTTTTCTACCTCTCTTTTTATTTCCTTCTATAACTGCCACATTTAATAATTTATTTTAACCTTCTTCTTTACACCATCTATTGTTTTACCATTTTCCCATACCTCTTTTTCTGTATCTTGTTCTAGTTTTTAAAATCAGGTGCTACATATCCCTTATTGGTCGTGTGTCTTTAGACAAGTATTTGTCATCTCTAAAATAGTGTAGATAATGCTCATAGGGCTTTTAATTCACATTAAGTGAGTTTAACTAGTTATGTACTTAAAGCAGTGCCTGGCATAGTAAGTACTATGAAAGTGTTAAATAAAAGAGAAAAGAATACTTTTCTTTTTATAGAACTTTGAACATTTAAACTTGAACAAAAATACAGTCTTAGTAAAATTACATTCTATCCCATTTAATCAGTTTTTAAAAAATATGTGTAGTGTCATAGCTATTTTCTTTTACATAAATTACCATTTTAAAAATAGAGTTTTTGACTTATAGGTGTCTGCTGTGGTTGCTTTTGCTTGATGAATAATTGTCTGGTTCTGATCACTTGGTGTCAAGTGCAGCCCTGAATACTCAGTGTGAATAAAAAACATTTAGATTTTCTTCAACTCAGAGAGTCTGAAATGTGGCTTTCTCTTCACTTCAGTCAGTATGTCAATTAGTTGCATTGAAAGTGATTTTTGAGTAATGCAATCAGCAAACATAAAATCTTTCTAGTGATTGCCACTCTAATAAGGTAAATTGTCAACTTGAGTAGTTACTGGAGAAGCCTTAGTTCGTGTGGCCTTAATACCCTACAGAAATGAAAAATTTTAAAGACCAGTGGGAAAAAAATAAGTATCATTTTACTTTTTAGTCTACACATATCTGAAGTGCAATTCAGTATCTCAGAATTTTTTTTCTCTCAAATAAATCTTCTGTTAGAGCCATACAAACGAACAATGGTAAATTTGTTTTACTTTACTTTTTATTTCATTACTTACAGATTATGAAATATTTCTTTGTGAACATTTAACTCCTTACCATTGTGTCAGTTCTGATCCATTAAGACCTATAGAATAGGGTAGAACTGCCCGAGGGTTTACAAAACTAACTCTTTATGGGACTAGAAGGCCTCGCTTTTCTGCTATGGTTTTGAACGGCTGAGCTTGAAGTTAGCAGCCTAACACATAACCACTACGCCACCAGGACTCCATATTTATTGCCTCGAGCTGTATGGTTTGTTTAAAGGTAGCCTTGAATTTTTTCTTTGATCTTTTTTCATCATTATTGTATTTGAAGGTAAAAGATGTTCTGTGGAACATAATTTCCCCTCCCCTCCAAAAGAAATCTACCCCCCCTTCTGATTTGGCTTTATCTTGTTCATTATGCTTGAATCATACAGGTGTGTGAAGAAGCTGGTGTGCTTCTTCCATGTGTATTTAGTTGATGACTTGCTTAAATGGCTACTTGTTTGAAGGCACTCCTTTAACACCCCAGATACTTTTTTTTTTCATTTCATTTCATTTTATTTTTTCATTTTTTTTTTTTTAGGCATCACTGCCCTCTGGTGGTGGGAGTAGGAGGCCCAGCCTTTGCTCCTGTGAGGTGGAATTGAACCTCCATCCCAGTGGGCCACAGTCCCGCGCACAACCACTCCGCCACCGGGGCTCAGCCCTATTTTTTCATTTTAATGAAGCTGTTCAGAAGCCATTTTATTTGTAGATCTCTTTATGTATCAGAACATTTGAAAGCTAAAAATGCATAAAAGTGTTCTAAAATATTGCTAAAAGAAAAGTATTGTATCATGAAATAACTCACAAATATTGCATGGAAACAACATATTTTCCAGAACACAGTATTTGTATTCATTTTTCTTCATTTAAAGTTATGTTTTTCTGGAGATTGCAGGCAAAAAATACATAAATGATAGCATATAATGTAAATGCCAGTTTATCTAAGTGTATATAAAATATTTTTAAATCCTTTCATTAGGGGCTCATACAACTCTTATCACAATTCATACATAGGTCCATTGTGTGTCAAGCATATCTGTATATCCACTGCCCTAATCAGTCTCATAACATATGCTTTCTATCTAAGCCCTTGGCATTGGTTCCTCTTATTTTTTACCCCTCCCTCCCTGCCAGACACTATTCTTTTTGCTAGTTGGGCATCACATACTTTCTTCATCACTCTTGTCTTCAGTGATCTCGAGGACGAGCATGAAGCAGGGTCAAGTCATAACCAATTGTTCTTGGGTTGAGGCTAGAATTAAGTGCAAATCCAAAATTCATTTACTTCACTATAGTTTATATAGGTCTGGTTTACTTTAGGGTAGTGGGTGGCCACCCCTTTGGGCGTCAAATGATCCTTTCACAAGGGTCACCTAAGACCATAGAAAGCACATAAATATTTCACAATATATAATTAAATACTTTTTGTGATTAATCACTATGCTTTATTATGTTTAATTATGATCAGTTTGTAACAATGAAAATACATCCTGCATATCAAATATCTACATTCCGATTTATAGCAGTAGCAAAATTACAGTTATGAAGTAGCAACAAAAATAATTTTTGCGTTGGGGTTCATCACAACATGGGGAACTGTATTAAAGGACTTTATTAAAGTTGGAAGGTTGAGAACCACTGCTTTAGAGACTTCATCCTCATTTTGTGACAAAGAGTATTATCAATCATTCCTTTGAGGCCTAAAGTAATTCTATTACTAGTGTCATTATTTCATCCAGTGGCATAGAACTGGCTCTGAATTGCAATCCATGAGTTAATTAAACTCTTAAATGATTGAATATTGTTTATATTAACCATATAGGTTTTTGATAGGGGAAATTTTCCAATAATATATATTCAGTATGCATCTTTAAAAACAGTGATGAAAGCATGAAATAGCTTCTTACCTGGACCATGGAAGACTCTGGAAACCATGATGCTGGGTGAAATTAGTCAATCACAAAAAGACAAACACAGTATGAGTCCACTCCTGTAAGGGAAAACATAAAGTGGCTTCAGCTCTGAGGCCACTTAAACTTCTAAATCAATTTCCCAAATAGATGAGTAGATATCCTAACTAGTAGCCATCACCCTCCCCCCTTATATGCACATCGTGAGAACCATCTCAACAGAGGAGATCACCTCAGCTAGGAGTTGCTGCTCCTTTAAGAAGGGGAGAAAGGGAGAAGACCAGCCATATGATGCCTGGTATTGTATTCCTGTTTAGATACTTTTGATTTAGTTTCTATCCAGTCCTTGGTCACCCAAGGCGTGTGCCATTAACTACGGTGACCTTAGATGCTGCCCTCTAATGGAACACAGCATCCTTCACAGACCTCAAATTTGCCTGTAGCCACTTGTGTCAGTCTGGGTGGACTAGAGGAACAAATTCAAGGACACACATATCGATATAAGGAAAGGGTTTATATACAAAAGGAATGGGACATGGAGAAAGCATCCCAGCCCAGTCCAGTTCAAAGACATGAGTCCGACATTAACACATATGCCCGAAATCAGTCTATAAAGTCTTCTTCCGACTCACAAAGTCACAGGTCATTGGGTGCAGAATCCCGGTGTTGGCAGGGCACCTCGCCGCCAGGGTTCAGGGTCCATCAACAGCAGAAGCAACTCATCACTGGCAGAGGTCTCCATCTGGCCGCCCCAGCTTCAGAGGTCTGGCTCCATCAGGGCAAAGCTGTGTGGTCTCTCCGCCAGCTCATTCAGCTTCTCAAACGCTGCCAGCTTGTCTTGTCCATGATTAATTGTCTCTGAGACTAACTCCCAACAATTGGGGGAGATAGCTTCTCATCTTCACGAGGGAAATATGAGGAGATTTCCCAGGAGTCACAGGTGAAAGCCATAGAGGCCTCAATGGCAATCTCCAGATTAACAGGCTAGACTCCACCCCTACATTTCAATCATAAAATTAACATAAGCACATGACTGCCACACCACTGGACTTAAAATTGAAACTCCGTGATAAGAAACAGAGGACTGCCACCCCAAGCATGTGGAATTGTCAGTAGCTGGACCTCTTTTAGATGTCATGTTTTGTAGGTGCCCGATGAGAGGTGGTCAAGAACTTCCATATACTTACTATTTTAATGCCCTCCTTTCTTTACTAAAACATGTATTAATCTGATAGGCAAAGTTTTACTCTTGTGAATGAATATCGTAGTATTCCATTGTGTGTATGTACCATAGTTTCTTTAGCCATTCTCTACTTGTTGGGTCCAGTTTCTTAGACTTGTGACTTGTGCTGCAGTAAACACAGGAGAGTATACATCCATTTTGTGTTGTGCCCCTTTCTTTGGGGTATATGTCCAGTAATGGCATGTTGAATCGTATGGGATTTCCATTCCCAATTGTCTTAGGTAGCACCTAAAACTATATCGCTTCTCATAGTAATTGTAGGTGTTTTACAAGTTCACCAATGGTGTATATGAGTCCCACTTTCTACACATCTTCACAGAGTTATTAATTGTAAAAAAAGGGCACCCAGTTTTCATTCACAATGATACAATTTTTTGTTCTTTGATACCTGATACCCGATTTTATCATCACCTCGTGGTCACACAGGTTGGTGTGCTTTTTCCATGTGGGCTTATCCCATTGGTACCTTGTGATCACACAGACTGGTGTGATCTTTTCATGGTGTGCTTCTTTCATGTGAGCTCTGTTGTTTCTCAGCTGCTTATGATATTTACTTTTAAGATTACGT
>PVJH01042289.1:0-14408 GCA_004026705.1 Nesogale talazaci
CCCCCCAGCCCCCAGCCCCCAGCCTTACCACTTCCATGATCTTCGTAGGAGGCAGAGTCTGGCAGACACAGCGGTCTTCCCAGAACAGGATCCTGGGGCTCAGCGCCGGCCTGGCTCGACCTCTGTGAATCAGGAAACGGTCACTGGGTCCCGCTGCCACGGACACACCTGCGCCCAGGCTTCGCACCCACCCCACTTGCTGGGCGGCTCCTCCCTCGCCCTGGGCTGGGGCTTTCTGACTGGCTGAGCCCCAGCGGGTCCCTATCTTGCGGCCACAGCTGCTTGTCCAGAACGATCGCCTGTGGAGGCTGAAGGGAGACCTTCTCCGCAAAGACCCCTGACCCAGACCCTTCTCAGCCATGGCTCCACTGTGCTCCTTCTGTTAGCCCACAGTCGGGGTCTGCCGGCAACTCTTCGCTCACTTTGTGCCCCAGGCGCGGGAGAGCGCCCTGGAGTGAGGAAGGCTTATCCAGTACTTGGTACAATGTGCCCAAGCTGGACACTGTGGTTCCCTTCAGTAGCAACCTCCTGCCAACTCCCCCCCAGTGCAGTTGGCTACTTCCCTTTGCAAAGCGCTTGCTCATTCGCAAGCACACAAAGTCGAGATGAGTGGGCCTGATTTCTTCAACTGGAGGCAGCTCAAATAAAGGATGGCTTGTTTTCCACCAGGCTCTCTCCAGCATTTTGGATACAATGTTTGTGCTGTGGACTGGGGAGTGCTGTGATTCCCGTGGAAAGGGCTCAGAGATCAGAGCTCAGAGAGGTCAAGGACCTAAGGACACACAAGGGTCAGTAGGAAAATCTGGATTTCGATCCTAGCCAAGGTGGTCTGTCTCTCTGTTGTTTCTTTTTCTGACAGAACTGGTGCTGGGAGTTCGAACATCAGGGGACCCACAAGTGCCCTGGGGGTGGGGGCGGGGGCTTCCCAGGACCAGGCAGGTGGCGCCTCCTGTGCTCTCAGTGCAAGGGGAGTTAGCACTAAGCAAGTGGGGGTGGAAGAGCTTAGTCTGTTGAAGGTGGAGGGTAGGTGGGGCAACTCCCCTTTCCCCCACCCCCCCTGCCCTTTTTCTTTCTCAAATGGTCCCCAAACATCACTGGTTAACAGTGCTGCCTGTGGAACTCATTAACAGGCACCAATGCCCACCCTGAATCAGTACTGTCTGTAGCAGGCATGTCAAGGGCCCTGCAGGGACCCCGCAGGGCTCCTGCAAGTCTCCTTGCAACTCCCTTTCAGGAGGCTTCTCAACTTCCTGCTCTCTCCTGCACGATACTGTTAGGATCATCAAGGTTCTCGTTGGCTCATTTTTGCAAGTCAGGTTCAGAGGCCGTTCGCCTTCATCTGCTTCATCTCAAAGCGCTGCTGAACTCTGCTCACCAGGGCTGGCCCTGCTGCCATTTGCAACACTGATCCTCCATCACGGCAAGACCCAAACTCCTACAAAACTATAAACTGACAGATGGGAGGTGGGCATCTGGTGTAGAGGCTGAAAATTCAGATTTCAAATAAGCTCTGTTGGGTGGTGTGTTTGAAATGGTAAATTTATAGCATATGACTCAGCACACAGGCACATGCACGTATACGGAAACAATTCCTCAAAGCAGTCCTCACTCTTAGTTGGTGTGGTCGCATTGATCATATCGATTCTAGCAGGTGTGGTGATAGGCTATTTTATTTTTTAAAAAATAAAATATTTTAAAAGTGAACCTCACATGCCACACCATTGATATCGTGACTCAGGTTTATCAGCCTAAGCTTATTGGGGGGTCTCACTCCTTTAAGATAAAGGAAGGACAGGCCAGTGACCCTCTGTAACTTTCCTTCTGCATACTGATCCTCACTCACACTAACACGGGTCTCATGTACATTTGTAAAATCGATAATAGGATGGAGGAATTATTCCGCACAGAAGCTCCCACAAGAACTTGGAGAACTCCCAGTTGGTATCTGGGTGCAGGAAAATCCCTTTTCTCTTCAATCCCAGGGCTCCCCCTGGTGGCCTCAAACTACCCTAAAGTGGAGGGGATGTGGTAGGGAGAAGAGGCTCACTCTCCTAACTACCCAGAGAAGGACATCATGCTGGGGGCAGTCAAGAAGAGGAAGGCCCTCAAGGACATGGATTGACACAATGCCTGCAACAAAGAGCTCAGGCATGGGGTCAATTGTGAGGATGGTGCGGAAACCGGGCAGGGCTTTGTTCTGTTGCGCACAGAGTCGCTATGGGTCAGAACCGGCTCAATGGTACCTACTCTTAACTCTGGATGTGGGTCCCTTGGGAAGGAGAGGAAGCCTGTAATTTTGGTTTTGATTAAGGACAAGTTACAGCGGGAGGTCTGGGGGTGTAGTTGGCATTCTTGGCGCCTGTTCCACCTAATAGCATCCTCATGTACAGCCTAATAGCATCCCCACTGCCCAGAACTGTGCCACTCTCACAACTGTGAAGTTTGAGCCAATTGTTGCAGCTGCTGTGACTGTGACAATCCATATCGTTCAGCCACTTCTTCTGTTTCACTGCCTCCCCACTTTATGAAGTAGGATACCCTTTGTCAGAGACTGGCCTCTCCTGACGTAAATGAGATCAAAGCTCTCTATGTTCACTTCCAGGAGCATCCTGACGGCACTACTTTCAAGACAGATCTGCTTGTTCTTATGGTAGGGCAGAACACTTTTGATATGCTTCACCAGCCTCATAATTCAAATGCATCGGTTCTTCTCCGGTTTTCCTCATCCAACATCCAACTTTCACCTGCATAGGAGGCAATTGAAAATACTATGGCATGGGTCATGCACACATTAGTCTTCAATGAGGCATCTTTGATCGTCAATGCTTTAAAGAGGTTTAGTGGGGCAGATTTGCCTAGTGTAGTGTATCATTTGATCTCTTGGTTGTTGCTGCCGTGGGCATTGATTGTGGATCCAAACAAACTCGAATCCTTGACAACTTCTATCTGTTCTCCATTTATCATGATGTGGTCTACTAATCCAGTTGTGCGGAGTTTGATTTTCCCCACATTGCTCTGCAATCCACAGTAAAGGCTGCAGTCCGTGATGCTCAGCAAATGCTTCACATCCTCCTGGCTTTCAGGAAGCAAGGTTGTGTCATCTGCATGATGCAGGTTGCTCATAAACATTTCTCGGCCCTGGTGCCCAGTTCTTCTAGCGGTCCAGGGTAACTTCAATATTCATTATTAATGCTCTATTTCAAAGGCACTGGTTCTTTTTAGATCTTCATTCTTCATCATCAAGCTTTCATATGTATATAAAGTAAGAGCTCCCAGCATTGAGTTAGTTTTTTGAGCGGTCTCAATTCCTGGATCGTGATTTTGGTCAACGAGTTCAGGGCAGCGTGGCTTTTCCCCATTCTGTACTGTTGATGTGTCTATCTAGCTGTCTATTCAGTCATTGAGTTATTCATATCCATTACTCCTGGATTCTTTTGAAAAACAGTTTTGTTTGTATATAATTCAAGTACCCTATAATTCAATGGCTCAAATATTTTTAAAATGCTGTGTCATTATCACAATAAATTTTAGAATATTATATTGATTCTTGTACCAGTTGTTGTTAGCTCCCTGTTACCATCACCCCCGGTCCCAAACTCCCCTGCCATAACCCTAAGGAATTATCTAATTACTGTCTTTATGGATTTACCTATCCTTGATTAAATAGAAAGTCATCCAAAACACCCAACAGTGACAATAAAACACAGAAAAATTTCATATGATAATATCAATAGACTCAGAAAAAAGAATATTTCACAACATTCAGCACCCATTCTTAATAAAGATACTTAAGAAGATAGGAGTAGAAAGAAATTACCTCATATAATAAAAGCTATACTTGAAAAACCAATAACCAGCATTACAATCAATGGAGAAAAGAAGAAAATATTCTCACCGAAAAAGAGGACCCAGCAAGGATTCCCTTTGTCCCATTTCTATTCAACATAGCCCTTGAGGTCTGTGGCGGTCATGTGCTTATGTTAACTTCATGATTAAGATGTAGGGGTGGAGTTGAGACTGTTAATCTGGAGATAGCCCTTGAGTAGCCAATGAGGCCTCCGTGTGGAAATGGCTTTCTCTTGAGACTTCTGGGAATCTAAGGATATTTCCTCATGGAGATGAGAAGCTATCTCCCAGTTGTTGGGAGTTAGTCTCAGAGACGATAAATTACGGACAAGCCAAAATGTAAGCATCCGAGGAGCTGGAGGAGCCGGAGGAGAAGCCACATGGCCTTACCCTGATGGAACCAAACCTCTGAAGCTGGAGAGGCCACGTGGAGAGCCCTGCCAGCGCTGAGCTACCTCTACCACCACTGGATGCTGTTGATGGACCCTGAGCCCTGGGAGTGAGGAGCCATAGGGAGACCCCTGCCAGCGCCAGGATTCTGCACCCACTGACCTGTGACTTCGTGAGTTGGATGGAGACTGTATTATAGACTGATATCAGGCATGTGGACTAATATCGGACTTATGACTTTGAATTGAACTGGGCTGGGATGCTTTCTCAATGTCCCATTCCTCTTGTATATAAACCTTTTCCATATATCCATATGTGTGTTTATGAATTTGTTTCTCTAGTCTACCCAGACTAACACAAGGTCCTAACTAATAATATATGTCAGCAAAAGGTTACCAAATGTATATCTTTGGGCAGAGAAGAAGTGAAATTATCATTTTATGTAGATGTTATGAATTTATATATTCAGAACCCCCAAGACTCCACAATAGATTGCTGGAAATGACAAAGGAATATAGTAGAGTGGCAAGATACAAGATCAATAAGCAGAAGCCTATTGGATTACTATATACCACTGATGGGATTATAGAAAAAGGAAATTAAAAAAGCAATACCTTTCACAGTAGACAAACATATATTAAAATATCTAGGGATATCCTTAACCAAAAAACCAAAAGATCTGTTTGAGGAAAACTACTGAACAATGTAACAAGAAACCAAAACCTACCTTCACAAATGGAAGAATACCCCATATTTGTATGGATCAGAAGACTGAATAATATAAAGATGTCAATCCTGTCTAAGGCACTATATTAATTCAATGCAAATTGGATTAATACAAACTTCAGCATCATTTTTTGAAGAAATAGAAAAACTGACCATCAATTTCATATGGAATGGGAAGAAGTCCAGAATTGGCAAAGAACTCTGCAAGATGAACAAAGTGGACAGGCTTGCATTATCTGACTTTAAAACATTATATAGCCACAGTTTTCAAAACAGGATAGTAGTGGTATAATGATACATGCCCGGGCCAATGAATAAGAACAGAAAATCCAGAAATAAAAAAAGCTGCACACAGTCAATTGATCTTTGACAAAGGTCCAAAATATATCACATGGAGTGGATGCACTTTTCAACAAATGGTTCTGGAAAAACTGGCTATTAGCCTACAAGAGAATGAAATAGGACCCCTGCCTCAATTCATACACAAGAACAAATTCAAGGTGGTTCATGGACCTCAAACCCCAAACTAGCAGGATTATTGATGAGAAAATTGCAACAGAGGTAAGAACTTTAGTGGAGGGACTACATGGGCTATCAGAAACAATGAAGGACACAAACTCAGAGGAAGATAAAATAGATGAGCAGAATCTACTAAAGATAAAACACTTGTGTACATAAAAATACTTCTTCAAGAGACTAATTAGAGCCCAGAGACTAGGAAAAATATTTAGTAATGATATATCAGACAAAGATATATCTCTAAGGGCTGAGCCCCGGTGGTGTAGTGGTTGAGTGCAAGACTGCAGCCCATTGGCTTGGTGGTTCAAATCCAGCAGCAGCAAAGCTGGGCCTCCCACTCCCACAGAGGACAGTGATGCTCCCCCCCAAAAAACAAACAAACAAACAAACAAAAAAGGCATATCTCTAAAGTCTATAGAGACTTGCAAATTTAGAACAAATGAAAAATAAATAGCCCACTGAGAGATAAGGTAGGTCAAAGATTTGAACAGAAGATTCACAAAGGAAGAAATCCAAGTGGTCAATAAACAGATGAGGAGATATTTCCTGATCATTTTCAATCTAGGAAATGCAAATCAAAACAACTACTCGGTACCACTTAACACTCACTAGGATAGTCCAAATAAAAACCAGAAAGCAACAAATGTTGGGAACTCTTTCTCACTGCTGGTGGTCCTTTAGGTGTGTACAACCACTATGGAAAGGGGGAAGGTGATGCCTAAACAGATGGAAATTGAGCAATGCAGCCCAGCAACTCTACTATTGGGCATATAAGGGGTTACACAAAAACACCCAGAATTGCTCTGGATGGAGTAGAGCTTTGGTAGTGCGCATTTTTCCTGCTAGTCAAACATCCAGCAACTCACTCTGAGTTAGTGCACCCAGTGGCATCACCTGAGAAGATTCTCTTTTCACAGTGAAGTTTTTCATGAAAGTAGCTTCTCTCTAACTTCGTTTTCTCTGATGGTCAATTTAAAAACACAGTGTGTGATTGTGAATTTTTCACAAATATGATGTTGAACACAGCCCACAGAGACTATGTTATGGGAAATAAGTGTATAAGTGGTTTTCTCATTTCAAGAAAAGATGAAATGTCAGTGCACGATGAACCTCATTCTTGAAATCCATCAACTTCCCTAATGGACAAAAATGTCAATTTGTAGTGCATTTGGAGTTCATTTCACTAGGTCAGACTATTAATCAACTGTTCTATTTAGAGGTTCTGAAAAGATTGTCTAACAGCGTGCAACAACAAAAAAAGTCTGATTTGTGGCAGACAGGGGACTGGTTTTTCCACCATGACAGTGTGTACCTATTCATGCAGCCATCTCAGTGAGTGAGTTTTTGACAAAAAAACAGCATGCTTCTCATGCCCCATGCACCTTACTTACCTGACCTCACTCTGTACAACTGTTTTTTGTTTCCGTGAATAAAGAGGAACCTGCAAACACAGTGATTTGATGATGTAGAAGAGGTAAAGACAAATATGAGGGCTGTGCGATCAGTTATCCAAACAGATGAGTTTGAAAAATGTTTCCAAGAAGGGAATCACAGATTTGACAAATGTATTAAGTGTATTGGCGAGTACTTTGTAGGTGACAAGGTTGTTCTGTTAAAAAAAATTAAATACAAGCTTTGGAAAAACTCTGAGTTTTTTTTCAGGTACCCCTTTGTATACCTAGAAGAAATAAGAAACAGGCCATGACCAGATATCGGCTCTCCAAAGTTCATCACTGCACAGTTCCACAGTTCATAATCACAAAAATTGGAAGCAGCCCAGATTTCCATCAATAGGCAAATGGGTGAAAAAAACCTTTGGTACATACACACAATGGAATCCAACACATTCTTAAAAAATACTGACGAAACTCATGGAGCTGGAGGATATTATACTGAGTAAAGTTAACCAAACACAAAAGGTCAAGTACATCATGAGTCCACTGGGGTAATTTCAAACAGCAGAACAGACCTAAGGGAAACACATACAACACACAATTCCCAGGCTGAGGATCAGATACTCTGGCAAGAGCCAGACTAGAGCCAATGATTCATCTGTCATCAACACCAGAAGCAGATAGCACTTGTGCTGTAAGGTATCTTCCTGTCCCCCACCCCTACCCCATATGCCTTTAAGGCCTACAGAGGGGTAGGAGAAGAAATGGGGGCTATGGGGGTGGGAATCAGGACATTGGCACATCCAAGGGGAGCCTTTTGTTTACCTTTCCACAGAAAAGGGAAAGCAAAAGCAACGCAGTGCTATTGGATGCTTGCCTTTTGGATATGATTGCTGAGGGTTAAAAGAGTGTATGTGTTGTTAGGTAAGTGGGATCTAGGATAGGGAATCCTGAAAAAATGGGGACTGGAAGGACCGTTTTTAATATGTCCTTCTCTTTCTTAAGTAAAAGTAGTCATCTGCTCTATATCATGATTTGTTAGACTTGTGATTCTCTGGTTTATTACTGTTTATCTATACAAGATATCCACAAGAGGAAGCCTGACAGAGACATCTATTGAACTAATGGTTCCTGTGGGGTATGGGAGGAAGGAATGAACGGGGGTAGGAAGTGGGGAGCCAATAATGATGGGTATAAGAGAATAGTAAATGATGAGTGTGTAGCATTTCTTGTGTTGGAATAATTGAAGAGTATTTGAGAGGTGAAAGATGGGTAAATATAACATAACAGTAGGGTAGGAGGGAAAATAGAAATATATGTGTATCTGTATAAATATGTATATATGCTTGCAACAAGGAAGCAGATGGATTTTGGGATTCTACTTAAATCTATTATAGGTTTAGTAATATAGTAGCAGGTGGACATTGGGCCTGAACTCAAGTACTCTCTCAACACAAGAACACTTTGTTCTAATGGTCTGGCATTCCATGGTGTTCACCTTCCTGATGGGATCATTGAAGGCAAAATGGGTGCATAAGCAAATGTAAAGAAAGCTGATGGTGCCCGGCTATCAAAAGATATTATATGTGGGGTCTTAAAAGCTTGAAGATGAACAAGTGGCCATCTAGCTGAGAAGCAACAAAGTCCACATGGAAGAAGTGCACCAGCCTATGTGGTCATGAGGTGTCAATAGGATCAGGTAGTCGGCATCAAAGACCAAGAGCAAAAAATCTTATCATTATGAATGAGTGGGAGTGTGGAGTGAAGACCCAAAGCCATCTGTAGAAAACTGGATATCCCCTTACAGAAGGGGATATCTTACAATGAAGAGACGAGACAGTCAGAGCACAGTATAGTGCTGATGAAACACACAACTTTTATCTAGTTTTTTAATGCTTCCCCCCACCCCACTAACATGACCCCAATTCTGGCTTAGAAATCTGGCTACCCCAGAGCATATAAACTGGTACAGATAAGAATTGGAAACACAGGGAATCTAGGACAGATAAACCCATCAGGACCAATATTGAGAGTAGCCACATCATGAGGGTAAGGGTAAGGTGGAGGGAGAAAGGGGGAACTGATCACAATAATCTACATATAACCCCTCCCAGGTGCATGGGAAACAGAAAAGTGGGTAAAGGGAGACATTGGTTAATGTAAGACATGAAAAAATAATAATAGTTTATAAATTATCAAGAGAGGGAATGTGGCAAAGGGAGCGGAAAATGAGGAGCTGACACCAAAGACTAAGTTGAAAGAAAATGTTTTGAAAATAATGGCAGCAAATTTCCAAACGTGATTGACACAATGGAAGCATGATTGACATAATGGAAAAGAGTTGTATGAGTTCCCAATAAAATGATTTAAGAAAACCTTTCCCCAAGCATATGAGAAGAGGGAGGTGGGGTAGGGGATGAGGGGCAAGGGGAAGGTGATAGCAGATAGCATTGATAATTGCATGATCCTACTCAATGGGGTTGAACAACTGAATTGTATGTGAATGGATGGATACTTTGGAATGTGTAAGATATGTCACAAAATAGTATTAAAATATAATAAATAAATTGCTTAAAAAAGGGATTGAGATGAGTATAAAAGATCAAAGGGACAAACGTGACTTGAACAGTTCAAACTATGTCGATTTACCCCCCTCTCTGATGCGTGCTGGATCTGATCTGGTTTTCAACACTTTCTATATTTTTGTGTTGGTTGTTCATATTAAGGTTTATCTCAGAGGTGTTGTGTTATTAGAGGTCACCCACTTGAAGTTGTGTTATATGTCTCTCTGTCGTCTGGTATAACAAACCTAGGATTGGTGAATCTGTAGGGACAGCAAGTAGAATAAGGGTTTCAGGGTGGGAGTACAGTGGTAGTATACTGGGTAGGGGTGGGAGGTGTGCTGGTCCTGGTAAACAAGAGAAGCAAATTCATAAACATGCATATGGATATAAGGCAAAGGTTTATATACAAGAGGAATGGAACATTGAGAAAGCATCCCAACCCAGTCTGGTTCAAAGTAATAAGAACAATATTATCCCATATGTCCGATACCAGTCTATAAAGTCTCCTTCTGACTCATGAAGCACATGCAATGACACCAGCACAATCACAGGCCAGTGGTGCAAAGTCTTGGGTGTCCAGCAGCAGTAGAAGCATCCCGGGGCTGGCAGGGGTCTCCCTATGGCTCCTTGTTTCCAGGACTCAGGTTCCATCAGCAGTATCCTTTGGGGGTAGAAGCATTTCAGCACTGACAGGGGTCTCTCTGTGGCTGCTCTGGCCCCAGAGCTCTGGTTCCATCAGGAAAAGCCTATGTGGCTTCTCCTCCAGCTTCCTCAGTCTCCAGGAATCAGGATCAATCAGCATGCTGTCATCTCATCTTGTCAGTAGAGACTGAGACAAGTCTCTCTTCTCCATTTGGGAAATACTGCAAGACTTCCCAGAATTCTTAGGAGAAAGCCATGCCCACACAGAGGCCTCATTGGTGCTGGGGAAGGATATTGAAAGTACTATGAACTACCAAAAGGACAAACCAGTCTGCCTTGGAAGAAGTATTACCACAGTGATCCTTAGAATCTAGGATGGTAAGACTTCATCTTCCATACATGGAAATGTTGTGAGAAGAGATTAGTTCCTGGAACAGGACACCATCCTGGACAGAGGAGAGGGACAGTGAAAGCCCTTAGGAAGACCTTCAAGGAGATATATTGACCCAGTGGCTGCAGCAATGGGCCTAAATATAGGAGAAATCACAAGGATGGCACAGGACTGGGCAGTGTTTCATGCTGTTGTGCATAAAATCTCAAAGGCAGTGCTTCTCAACCTTCCTAATGCAGTGACCCTGTACTACAGTTCCTCATGTTGTGGTGACCCCTAACCATAAAATTATTTTTATTGCTACTTCAAAACTGTACTTTTGTTACTGTGATGAATCATAATGTAAATAAATATATGCTACACAGGATGTATTTTCATTGTCAGAACTTGTATATAATTAAATCCCGGTGATTAATCACAAAGCAATATGCAATTATATATGGTGAAATATTTATTTGTAGTTACAAATAAGTGAAATGTTGTCTTGAAGCATGGTGTAGCATGGGTAACAGTCTTCATGCCAGGTACTCATATGTGGGCGTATCTGTATGTTGGTGGACCTACCTGAAGATGGCTAGAGAAGCCATGTCTCAGTTCCTAAGACCATTGGAAATATGTTTTTCGATAGTCTTAGGCAGACGTCCTCAAACTTTTTTCATCAGGGGACCAGTTCACTGTCCTTCAGACCGTTGGAGGGCCAGACTATAGTTTTTTTTTTTGTTTTGTTGTTTTTTTGTTTTTTTTGGGGGGCATCACGGCTCTCTGGTGGTGGGAGTAGGAGGCCCAGCCCCACTGTTGGAATTGAACCTCCGTCCCAGGGGCCGCAGTCCCTTGCACAACCACTATGCCACCGGGGCTCAGCCCCAGACTATAGTTTAAAAAAAACAAACCCATATGAACAAATTCACTGCGGACTCAGGATCAGTTGGCTGCTAAGAAGGACTGCAATGGCAGCAAAAATAACCGGTAGCCAGATAAATGTCCTCAGTGGGCCGCGTATGGCCTGTGGGCTTGAGGAGTTTGAGGAGTCGTGGACATGACTCCTGTGAAATAGTCGTCTAACCCCAAAGGGGTCACGACCCACAGGTTGAGAACTGCTGCTCTAAGGTTTGCTCTAAGAATGGTACCTGACAACAACAATGATCTATAAGACTGAGTGAGAGGGCCCAGAGTGGTGTTTTACACATGAATGGGCCATGTGAAAAATCTCTTGGAAAAGGGTCTGGTCCTAAGGAACTACCAAAAATATTTGTCCTACTCTCTCTTTCCATTTTTTCCCCCTAGAATTCATGGTGGGTTTTTTACTGTCAAAATATACATTAGATGTACAAATAAAGCAGCATTGTTCTGTTTCTCCACAGCGATCTCAATTTTCTTGGGTGTCTCCATCCCATGAACAACCGTTGGCTCTAGACTGAGCTCTGTCCTGTCATGTCACCTGAAGGATACGGAGAAACCTTGTGGCTGCTTGTTGTCAGGAGCAGTTAAGCTCCACTTCATAGCGAGACGTGTGCAATCAGACAAAACACTGCCCAGTCCGGCTCTATCCTCCCAGTTGTTATGCTTGAGCACCTTATTACAGCCACTGTGTCAAACCCTCCTCAACATTCTTCCTGTTTTTTTGCTGCCTTTTTACTTTACCAAGCGTGATGGCCTTTTCCAATGATTGGCCTCTCCTGAAAAGCTAGCCAAAGAATGTGAGACTGAGTCTTAACAGTACTTTACCAAGTACGTTGTCCTTCTCCAGGAACGGGTCTCTCCTGACAGCATGTCCAAAGCATGAGAGAAGAAGTTTCACCATCCTGGCTTCTAAGGACTATTCTGGGCATACTTCTTCCAAGACAGATTTGTTTGGTCTTTTAGCAGTCTATGGTACTTTCAATATTTTTCACCATAATTTAGTCTCCCTTATTCAGTGTTCTATTTTCACATCCACACTAGGTTGCTGAATCTATACATGCTTTCATACACTGGGCCATTTTAGGGGTGGAGCCTAGCCTGTCAATCTGGAGATCGCCAATGAGGCCTCTGTGTGGGCATCACTTTCTCCTGAGATTTCTGGGACGTCTCACGGTATTTCCTAATTCGAGGTGAAAGACTTGATTCAGTCTCTTGGAAATGGTCTGCTGACAAGACAACGCAGCAGCATGATATACACCCTGAGTCCTGAAGACTGGAGGAGCTAGAGGAGAAGCCACACAGACTTATCCTGACGGAACCAAAGCTCTGAAGCTGGAAAAGCCACAGAGAGATCCTGCCAGGGCTCAGACACTTCTACCACCAATGGATACTGTTGATGGACCCTGAGCCCTGGAAACGAGGAGCCACGGGGAGACCCCTGCCAGTGCTGGGATGCTTCTACTGCCACTGGATACACAAGACTCTGCATCCACTGGCCTGTGATTGTCCTGGTGTCATTGCATATGCTTCGTGAGTCAGAAGGAGACTTTATAGACTGGTATTGGTCAGATAGGCGAATATCAGACTTATGACCTTAGACTGGATTAGATTGGAATGCTTTGTCAATGTTTCATTCCTCTTGTATATAAACCTTTCCCTTATATCCATATATGCATGTATGAATTTGTTTCTGTGGTCTACTCGGACTGACACAGCCATAGAATCAATTCTAACTCATTGTGACCCTATAGGTCCAGGTGGAACTTTCCCTTCAAGTTTCCAAGACTATAACTGGGGAAGTAGAAAACTTCCCCATTCGCCTGCAAAACAGCCCTCGCCTTTGAACTGCTAATCTTGTGGCCAATCACCCAGCTATGTTAAATCCAGCTAGTGGTCAGTATTTGGAGTTCTGATCTCTAAAAATGCAAGAAAGCTAACATGTCTTTTAAAGTCACACATTTTTTTTCATGTTTTATATGCTAGGGCTAATAAACTAAGACACCCTGAAGAAAAGCTCATATATTTGCATAGGAGTGTGGAGGCAGACACTGCACGTCAAATTATAGACCTTGTGTGGGGTTTGGCTGTGAAATTTGGATCTGGGCTACATTTAGCTATATCTCATTTCACCTTGGGGGGAAAAACTTAGTGAAATAAATAAGTGATTCTAATATTGACAAGGTGATTTGATGGCTTGTCGTTAGCTTCAGGTTAGCATGTCTCTCCCATGACCCCCATTTCATCATGGTTATGGAAATAATCGACCTTGCACTCCCTACCTGCTGGGGCCTTACATTCATTATCTTATGTAGTCCTTCTTATGACTCTCTTAGTCCTGAGGATACTGAAGCAAGGAATAGTTCATTCACCCGTTGAGAGTTCCAGACCTGGAAGAACAGAAACTGAGACCTAGATGGTCTGATCCTAAACTTTATGCACACAGACAAGCTGGCTGCATCCATTTAAATCTTTAAAAAAATCTTTAAAAAACCCAGAATTAGCAGGGATCTCCTCAAGGATAAGAACACAGTAGGAGGGCTGGCTTTACCTGACTTTCACACTTACTACAAAGCCACAGTGGTCAAAACTGCATGGTACTGGCATAATGACAAATACACAGATCAATGGAAAAGAATAGAAAACCCAGAAATAAAACCATTTGCATATAGACAACTGATCTTCGACAAGGGCCCCAAAAGTATCAAACTGGCGGGTGATGCCCTTTTCAACAAATGGTGCTGGAGACAATGGAAATTTACATGTAGAAAAATGAAACAGGATCTCAACCTCAGTCCATGCACAAGAACAAACTCGAGGTGGATCACAGACCTGGAAGTAAAACCACAAACCATCAGAACCATTAGCGAGAGAATTGGGGAAAACCTAAGAACCTTGACCCAGGGAATACAAAGGCTAACTGCACTAGGACAGGATACACATGAAGGGGAACCTGAAATTGACAAATGGGACTTACTTAGAATAAAACACATGTGTACATCAAAGGACTTTACCAAGAGGGTAGCCAGGCAACCCACA
>PVJH01042290.1:0-14408 GCA_004026705.1 Nesogale talazaci
GCCAATATGAGATATATGTTGAAGGATCTTATGTTTTCTGGCACATCAGTTGATAATTTTCATCCTATAATCCTCTGTTGGGGGTCGAATTGTGTTGCCCTCAAATGTATCATAAATCCTAAACTCTAAGCCTGTGGCTTTAATTCCATTTGGGAATGGGTTGACTTTGCTATGTTAATGAAGCCAGAGTGTTGTATGATGTGGTGTCTTGCCTGTCAATCTCTTGGGATATAAAAGAAGTTAAGCAAGACAGCAAGCAGAGCTGAGTCAAGATGCGGTTTCATATAAAAGATCATCTGTGAGCAGAAGCTCCAAAGGCCCTTCCTACTGATCCAATAAAGTCTTTTATAGCATGTCCCTCAACATCAGGGGTTCTCAGTCTTCCTACTGCTGCAACCCTTTCATACAGTTTTTCATGTGATGGTGACCCCCAACCATAAAACTTTTCGTTGCTCCTTCATAATTGTAAATTTGTTACTATTATGAATCAGTCTCTAGACTTCCAAAGGAGTCATGCCCCACAGCTTGAGAACTGCTTCTCTAAGTTGTGAGAAAATGAATTTCTGGTGGTTGAAACCATCCACATCTGGCAGCAGTAGAAAAACTAAGCATTTGGTACTAGGAGTGGGGTACTACTCTAACCTGAATGTACTGCCATCACGTTGATTCTGATTCATAGCAGTCTTTTAAGACAGAATAGCACTATTCCAAAGGGTCCTAAGACTGTAAATATTCACAAAAACAGACTGCCACACCTCTTGTGGAATACCATGTAAGTTTGAACTGCTGAATTATTCTAGCATATACCTAAAATGTGAGAGCAGTTTTGGATTTGGGCAATGGGTAGAAGCTGAAAGAATTTAAAGGTATCTAATTGTAGAAGCCTAGATTGCCTTGAAGAAACTGTTGGTAGAATTATGGATATCGAAGGAAATTTGGGTGAGGGCTCAGAAGAAGAGCTAGCTTGTAGAAAAAGTGTTTATTATTTTAGAGAATACATACATACACAAAGTTCCTGCAACAGAATGTTCCTAGAAATGTAGATTTAAATGTGCTTCTTCTGAGACTTGCAAAGAAAAAGTTGAACTTTATTGAATCGTGGAGGGAAGGGATGATGCTTTCTTACTGCTGAAGCAAAGGACTTGTCTGAATTGCACTCAAATGTTGGGTGGAAGGTAGAACTTGTAAGTGAAGAACTTGGATATGTGGACTGAGATTTCTAAGTAAGATTGTAAAGAGGTTGCATGGTTACTCCTCCTCATTCATAGTTAAATGAGAGGAGGAAGTAAAATGGAATTAAAAATGAACCATGTAAAATGGAAGCAAAACCTAAAGTTGTGTGAAATTCTCTAGTACAAATTATGAACACTTGTCCTAGAATTCTAGTTCACCAAGGATGTGGCTACACAGTCGTAAAGAGATTATGCCCGTGACTGATGGATCTAACCAACGAACATAACACTCAACCTATTAGCTTATATTAAAGTGGCAAGAAGACTGCCTCTTGAAATCAACAGGCAGGAAGCAGGCCAGAGGAGCAACATCCGCTGTCCTCTAAGAAAAAAAGGACCATTTGTGAAGCAGCTCGGGTTGGCAGAAATACTTCGACTCCCCTACAGAGGAACAACTTGGGATAGTAGATTAGCGATTTGACAGTTGTGTGACTTGTAGAGTGGCTCTCTTTGTTAATTGAGGTGAAACTAGCTAACAAAATGGAACAATTCCCTTTTGTTATAGAAAAGAGGATAATTACCATGAATTCTAAATACAGTGAGAGTATTTGCTCAAAATACTCCATAGCCAAAATTAAAACTACAAAGACATATTGTAAATCTCAACTGCTACTGTTTGCCTCAATTTATTTTTGCCATAGACTTCAAATGCTTTCCAGAATGAAGTGAATTAGAAATAAATGGGAAAGAAGTGATCCTATCTTCCATTTATTTTATTTGTACATATCCATTTCAAGAAAATGACTTTTAAAATACAATTTTGACCCAGAAATGGGTTATCTGCATAACCATTTAAAAAAATCATGCAAACTCAAAATATGGCCCTTTGTAAGTGACTGAGTAGAGGAACAGTTTCTCCATTAGTATAATAAGCTCTAATTTGGCAACTGATAGCACAAAAGAAAACCCAAACTTCACTGGCTTGATGCAAGGAAATACAGGTTTACATATGGATATGATAAAAGTTTGCGATGATTTGGAAAGATTCATTTGAAGCAAACACAGCATCTGGATCCGCTGAATATGACTTACTGACTGACATACTCCTCACATCAGTTTTGTTATTACTACATATTTTTAACTTGTTTGGCAATGATAAGTAAATGAAAGCTGTAAAAGACAATACAGTGATCATTAAAAATTGAAATTATAATTTGAAACTTGTCTAATAAATGAATCATTTCATGCCTTTATTTTTTGCCATTTGTATTAATTTATAATTGCTGAAATTCATCACCTTATATAGAAGATATTAGGTTTTACAGTTTGTTTTCATAGGCATTATGACATTATCCCAAGTAGCCAGTTTCTTCAGAATAAATACTAGCCTGACTTTTGCTGTCTTGAAAGAGGTATACTGCTTTACTTTTTTGCCTAATCCAACCTTCCTTGCTTGATGCATTCATCAGGAGTACTCACCCACCTTCCTTACCCTGAGCCACTAGCGGATGAGAGCTGAGGAGCAGACAGCCAGTGAGGGAAGACACCCATGCTTGGCTATCCCCTCTTCCCTGTACCATCTGGAAATACCCTGAAAACCTTGGGGAGAGGAAGGAAATGTGAAGCTCTGAGCTGCTAACCTTGATGAAAGTATAACCAGAAAGTCACTCCAGCAAGTTCTGACACAGACTGGCACCACACTGCTGGTCACATGCTACTTAGCTCTGACAGCGAACTACACGATAGGAAATTTAGCGTGCTCTAAGTGCAGACAACTGTCTGAATTACAAAGAAAAACATTGGTAATACCAAACACCATGCATGAATTGCAGACACCTCTTAGTTCAAGCTGGGAAGCAAACGGTGATGTTAGGATTTGAGAGAGCACAAGAGGTATAAGTTGAAACATTGCGTGAAGAGATGAACCTTCAATCATTTTGCTGTATCCATTCTTCTCATACATGCATTTTTGCCTTCAGAAAATAGAGTCAATTGCTGTGCAGACTTGAAGAAAAACTTCCTCTGGTGTTCCCTCTGCATTTATCTGTATTTAAGAAGGGGGAAAAAAGGGTTAGTCTTAGGAGATGTTTGAGATAATCATTTGAATACAAGAAGAAGAAAACTTCATTTGTGCTGTACATTCTTTCTTATAAGACACATCAAAGTAAGGAGCCACCAGGGACATAGGAAAGAAGCTGATTTCTAGAGATGATGGCATTCTCTCTTTGCTCTTCTCAAATTTCTCTAACACTGCACCAATCCCTGACTGATGTGCAGTATCTACAAAAGGTGGAGGCCCAAGGACCCACAGAAGATGGGGGAGCTTATTCAAAATGTAGCTCTCCTAGGATTCACCGGACGTTGGTGGATTTGGTTGGACCTGGGAAACGGCTTCCCCAGTGATTCTGATGGAGCTCTTCTTGGTCCACAATTTTGAGGAACACTGACGGTTTTGTCGACTGGTTTATCTACTAGAATCTTATTTGTGCGAGCTAGTTTCTCGAACCCCTAGGCTGACTCGTCACTGGTTCTAGAATGAAACGACTTTTGAAATGAATCTGACACACATAAGCACCTTCCAAAATAATGAGTGTTCATAGAAGCCTTACTTTTTATGCCCAACTGGAAAAGCGCAGAATGTCTACTAGCAGTAGATGGAAAGTAAATTGAGGTGCATAGTCATGGTTACAGAGTAAACTGAACCCCCCTGTCACAATAACAAAGGTGTGTTTCATATCTGTAACCTATGCTTATAATTCCATTTGGGAATGAATTTTTTATCTTAATGAAATAGTGTAGGGTATGCTTTAACCTACACTGTCCATTGAACTAGGTTGAACTAGGAGATAAATCTTGAGATAATTAAGCTAGCATAGAATTTTGGTTTGTGTAATAAACACTTTGTCTATTGCTGTACCTCTTCTCTTTTCAACTAAGAAGTATTCTTTGGCTGCCAACCATGTGTAAAGTGTTGGAGATATTACGTTGAACAAGATGGTGGTCACCGGAGCCCACGGCTTGGTGGCAGAGGCATGCAGCAAGAATTGACATTTTGAGGAGCCAAGCACTGAGTGCTGTGGGTCAAGAGGCACCTTACACAGCCTTGGGCGGGCAAGGAGGCTTTAAGGAAAGTACTGTCATTTAAAATGATGAGTGTTGCTGTTAATGTGGCACTTAGTGTGTGTCAGTACGACTCAATGCTAATAAGTGCTGGTTAAACAGCTCTGTCAACAATTGAGAGGCGTGGTTATCATTTCATTAAAGAGGAAACTGGCTTTCAAAGAGTAATTACTTTTTCCTGAAAGACATTCAGCTAAAATAGGTGGCAGAGATTTGGTTCAAAAACCCAAATCTGACTGCAAAATCCATGTGTTTACCAAGTACATTGTACTATCTCAATTAGTTTACATAATGGTTAGAATGTTGAATTTTAACAAGGAAGGACCAAGGGGTGGAACTGGGGTGAAAATGCTTTCTTCTCCAAACTATGAAAAAGTCTATGCTATGCTGTACCTAAAAGGGAGTCTTGTAAGGTTTTTAGGAAGAGACTGTCATGATCAAATACAGGCTCACAGTAAGTCTTTGATGAGTAGTTAAAAAAATTTTTTTAAGGCAGAATAAACTGCTAGGAGTGTGTCATCCTAAATGAGCTTCAGGGGTTGATTTCCTCCTCTTTAATATGAAGGGATTGAACCAGCCAAGCATGATATATTTCAAATCCAAGTTGTGTGCTCAGACTCTTTATTCAAAGACATCAGAATTGTTCAGATTTGTTTGGTGATGGCCACTTACGTTGAGCCTAGAGCAATATGTATCTGAAGATAATAAAAACCAAACTACCCAATGACACTAAATCAATTCTAAGTTTCTCCTGCTTTCCCTATGAAGGAAACAGTATATGCACGAGCAGGTCAGTGCTGAGAACCCTGCTGACGAACACCAATTAACACTGGTTCCTCCTTATGATTGTAGGGTTTGTGTCAACCTAGGTTGACCAGGATCCTTTATAGTTTGTCAGTAAGGCCACGTATGATGGGCTCTAACATAGTTAGTAAACTGGCCCAGGATGGGTTTTGTAGCAAGCAGCCCTCAATTCAGGTCACCACCTAAGGATGTTGGGGGTGTGATATTTTATACATATAAGAACTTGTCCACCCCACCTGCTCTTTGCTGATGTGGATGCTGCTGTCTACCTTCAGGGTTTGGACTAGAGCTTTTGGACTGCCATATTGCTTGCCATCAGAGTCTAACATCTGGTTGGCCTATATCCACTATTCGTAATCATCCAGCTTCATCTACGGCCTCCTGCTTTGTCTTCCTGGTTACCCAGCCCCAACAACGACATAAGTCAAGAAAAGCCTCTAGCTTACCATCTGTTTTGCTTCTTTAGAAAATCCAGCCTCACATTCCACCCCCAAAAGATAGCTGGCCCAGAACTTAGTAGCTGTCTCGACATAAGTCTCAGTATGCTTTTTGACCTGGTTAAGAGCACAAGACTTGCTTTCACTTTTGAATGTTGTACAACTCTGTTCTCCTCAGAAAAGTGTTGACAAACTTGCCCTCTCGCTCGGGACCCTGTGTCTGTTTTGTCTCTGTCTGACCTCTGGTTCTTGGGACCTGAGTTGGTGTTTATTACCTGCCCTGATTTTGTGGATGAAGAAGCGCCGGTCAGACAGAAGTCTGGAGGTGAGCAATCTGAACTTTAGATTTGGAATTTAACAACACCCAGAGCCATGTGTTCCATCCCCTAATGGTTGAATTTTGGATTTGAGAGATTTTAACAGGCTGTAGAAGACTGTGACTTAAGGAAACTTAATAAGGATGGTAATTGGTTTCAGGATAATGAAGTGATAAAGCATTTTGTAAAAGTCACTTTGAACATATTTGATGACTAAAGAGGGTAAATGGAGAAGACTATTGTTTTGCACCACTGAAATGCCTTTGACCCTGTACAACCAAGTAAAACCGTCCCTAGTGTTTTCTGGAAGCATATTACCAGAGCTCGTCCCTCATCGAATAGTGGTTGGGATCCAACTACCGTTTTCTAAGCAGCCAAACTCCCGACTTACACCCGCAGGGTTCTCTAACAGCAAACAGTTGTCAGGTGACCTCAAGTCAGTTCTGACCCATAGCGACAACATGCACGAGGGTTCCGAAATGTAAGACAGGAGAAAACTTCTACAACTGGCCTGGTCTACAGTGTCATTTCTCAAGTTAAAAAGGCTGACTCAGTTGCAGGATGACTTTAATGGTGGACTCCAGTTGGCTCAGAAATGAGTGACAGGAAGCGTGAAGTGCTCATTCTAGAAACCAGAAACAGGAAGGTCCCAAGGAAGAAGAAGGTGAGTGGCACCAGCAAGTTGAGGCCAGAATCAAGGAGAGTCATTTATTTCACAGAGCACGCATTCAAGTTTCACAGCATACATAAGTATGTAGCCTCCTTTACATCAAAAACATAGATCCTATGAGCTGTAGTTTTGACCATCTATTTCCTGATTGCTAACAGGATTTTATTAGTACCTTGATCATCACTGATAACCACGTCTCTTAAGCTCCTGAAGAAGACTGGACACATAAGAGAGACATGACTGAAGAAGACTGGACACATAAGAGAGACATGACTGACGGGCCAGATCCTCAGGACACCTTGGGTCAGCCTGGAGCTGGAGAAATGATTGATCTCTCAGGGATGAAGTGCACAGAGATGTAGGGACTCCCTCGTGAGAAGGAAGTGGAGCAGAGTGCTGAGAATGATGACCCTGTTTGCTGGGCCAGGAAGTCCTCTGCTGAATATGACGGTTTCACATTGTAAAAAGGAAAATAGAATAGACCATTGCTAATCATTATAAAGTCAGAGAACCAGCTACTTCTGACTCCAAAGGTAGGTTTCCAAGAATACAGAAACTTCTGTAATTTATTGAGTAAGAAATAGAAGGCTTGAATAGACCCAAAACCATGAAATTGAAAAAGGCAGTCAAAAATCTAAGGAGACACACCCGCCGGCCCCCCATCCTAAAGACAACAGTCAGTCCCAGATGGGTTTATTAGCAATTTCCCCGAACTTTCAAGGAGCAAATAAAGCTAATCTTTCACAAGTTGTCCCAGAATTAAGAAAAAGGTGGGAAGCTACTGAACACCCTTACAAGGTAAGCAAAACCTGGAATCCATACATGGAAAAAATAATAGGATCATCTCACTTTTGAAAACAAGCAAAATTACTTTAGACAGTATTGACCAAAAGCCTGCAGTGGACAAACTGCTCAAAGATCCCCCATAGAGAAGCCACGCCTGCACTACATATTTTCATGAGCTGCTTTCTTAAGCACCTGGATATGGATGTGGTGTAGACTCGTGCGGAAGGCCCACTGGGAAGTCCTGACCTTGTCTGCAGGGGAGGCTTTCGTGTGGCCCTGCTGCTTGACCCTGGGGATCAGTTTGCTTGTGATCAAGTTCACTGGCGTGCTACCTCGTCGGACTGCAGCTGGTGTGCCGGCAAGGCTGTGTTGGAGCAGTCGGAGCGTCTGGTTGACTTCGGTCAGCCTGCTCCATTTCATGGTCCCTCGAGAACGGATCTGGATCTTGGCAGCTGCGCCCAGTTCACCTGGAGCAGGAGCTCCCCTGGCTTCTGGAATGTACGCCAGCCCTGCATTCACCTGTGGCCGCGGGTGGTGTGGCTCCGTGACCACAGCGATTCCACAGACATTGTACATATCCTGCTTGCCAGCCCCAGAGACCTGGGCTCCCTGGCATGAAAAGAATTAAGCAGTGAAGCTCTGCAAGGTTGGGTCAGAGTAGCTACTCCCTCTTCTCCCCACTCAAGCACTCGGAGAGCCCCTATGTCCTCTTCCCTTTTCCTTCCTCCTTCCAAGGTTGCCCCTCTGTTCCCATTTCTCTGCCGCTGCCCAATTTCAGAGCCTTATATCTTAAACATCTTTGAGATATAATCACTCCATTAACTTTGCCCATTTAAAGCTTATCATTCAGTCAGTGGCTTTAGTATATCCACCTTTGCAATCATCACCAAAAATTTAAGTTTAGAACATTATTGCCTTTAAAGGAAACTTCCCATTTCCTGCTATCTATTCATCTGAAGCAACCATTATTCTATTTTTTGCCTCTACAGATTGCCCATTCCAGACGCGCACACACAAATCTGATTCATAGTGGCCCTAGGGGACAGGTTAAAACTGCCCCTGTGGGTTTCCAAGAGGGTGACTGATGGCATAGAAAGTCTTTTTAAGTCTTCCTCCCTCACAGCAGCTGCTGGTTTGGAACTTCTGGCTTTGGGGTTTGCAGCCCAGTGTACACCCACTGTGCCACTGGGTCTTTCTGTCTGGACATAGAACCACACATGATTTGTGAAGTAGCTTCTTGCCACCAGCATGGTGTGTGGAAGTGTCATTCATGTTATAGCAAGTCTTTGTTCTTTTTATTGTCAAATGGTGGAACAAAAGTGTCAGTCGGGGGTTCAGACCATGCTGTTAAAGATTACTGTGAGGAGTGAAAGTCTTCTGAGCCACCCTTGGACCCCCTGACTTAAACTCAGTGAACTTTTGCTTCCAAAAAAGCGGAACTGACCATCCGAGCTAATCTTACCTACATTGTCGCAGGCCTGCCGTGGGGATGTCTGCAGTCCTCACACACCGCCTCGGGAATCCATCCCTGCTCACAGCCCTGCGAGACCGTCACCGGGAGTGAGGGGCGGATCAGTGCCCCGAAATTGTGTGTCCCGACTCAGACATCTATGAGTGAGGTTAATTCTCCCTTTCTGAGGAGTATAAATTAAGCTCTAGGAATTGGAGTGCAACATAGTTTGAGAAAAAGAATCTCCAAGCCAGGGAGAAAGCAGAGCAGAGACGGCTGGGGAAGGAGGCCGGGGCCCTAGCAAAGACACATGACTGTGCTTGCTTCTTGCATTTGCCTCCTCTTCTAGCAGAAGTGGAGTCTGCGTTGGCCCCTGTGTGGTTCCTCTCTGTCCTTACAATAGCTCTCGCTCTCGATGCTGAGCTAGTTTGAGCTCTGACATGCTGGAACAGTGTCCTAGTCTCTCCATTGCCCTTTTGAATCCTGCCCTATAAAGTAGAAGTTTTATGGAGAGGAGGTGAAGCTGCTTTTCCCAAGCACGCACACTTTTTTGTGTCCTGAGGTGAAGGGTGTTGGACAGAAGGTGACGGATTATTGTGAAGATAACGGCCAAGTGTCTGGAGGTGTGAAGAGAGGAAAGAAAGAAAGAAAAAGATAGGCCAGAAGCTGTGGAGTCCATTTTGACTCCAGCAGAGACCACGTGTGGTGCAGCACAGCTCATGACTCTTCCTTTGGGCGGGGGGTGTGGGGTGGGGGTGTTGGTGCCTGGTTGTAAGCTGCTCGGTGGGACTGTCTTCTGAGGACATTTGGAGTGAATTCAAAGATCCAGGCTCTCACTTTTTGGTTGGTAACAGTGGAACCTTTGGCACTGCCTCGGAACTTGGGCCAGGTAGGCGTTTTCAGTTGAGTGTGGAATCTTTCCAGACCATGGCAATCTCATGCACGATGATGACACGAAACACAACGATGCCAACCCTGTATACGCCCCTCTAGATCCATGTTTCCCAACGTGGACGAATCTACTCGCCTCCAGGAGCACTCTGGACTGAGGCAGAGGGCGCTGCAGTGGCAGTCTTCTACACCTTATCCTGGGGCCTGGGCTGTCATACAAAACTATCATTGCCAGAGGCACACGGAGTAATTTTTTCCCTGAAGTTTGGGAAGCTACACCATAGATAGCAAGTTCTGTTTGGACAAGGGCGTTTAGTACCTGACACCAGCTAAGTAATGAGGGCAAAAAAGTTGAAAGGATAAATCTTCCGTTTTGAAATTTGCCTTTTTTTTTTCCTTGCAAAAATGAGCTGTTAACCAAAATGAGACTCAGAGTCGTTTCTGCCTGGCAGTATCTCTGTAAGGGACAGCAGAACTAGTTCATTGTATTTTTGAGGCTGCAAATCTTTCTATATTTGCCATAAAGATCCAAAATCTTTTTTCAAGCAGGGTGGGCTCTCGGGTACACTCAGCTTCTGGCCCTTGGGGCAGACCTCAGGTTTAGTGTGGTGATGGGGTGGGGTGGAGAGGCACCTTGCCGAAATGTCTGTACACCTCTTGACCCTTGCATGGATGGGGCAGCAGGGGGATGCCACAGCCCATGGGGATTTGAGCATGCAGCCCAGGACACACACTTCGCGCTTGTCTACCTCCTGAGCCCGCCACACATCAGCCATTATGGTTCTGATGGCCACAGCTGTCTTGTTTTCCAGTCAGAAAGCTTCATCTTCCATCCAGGTCCTCTGAGAGGGACAGTGCAGGTCAGTGCGGCTCATGAACCAGCTCCCCAGCACAAGTTAGGTGAAGGTCCATTTGGTCTGGAAATCTGGGCAGCTTGACCAGCAGCTGCAGATAGATAGATAAGTGTCCCTGGCTCGGATTCCTTGCAGGAAATATTTCCTCCTTGTTCCAGATGTCAACTCTCCTGATGATGCTCTCCTGCTCAGGCCGGTCTGGGAATGCAGGCTGTCTATCTTTACAAACTCAGGAGACTTCATCTTTTCCCTGCAGAGCGGCTGCTGGGCCTTCACAGCTCAATGATGAATTCACTGGACCACCAAGCCTCCTTGAAATGAGCTGCGGGCTAGGCACTAACTGTGTCTCACAATCTGGGCCTCCTGGAAGGATCAGGGGTTCTCTTACAAAACTAAGGAGTCCCAGTGGTGCTGTCGGATAAGCAGTGGACTGCTAACCGCAAAGTTGGTGGCTCAACCCCCCCCCCCCCCAACCTCTCAGTGGGAGAAGGATGAAGCTGTCCCCATAAAGTTTTAAAGCTTCAGATACCTTACAGAATCCCTATGAGTTGGAATCAATAACACTGAGTTTTGTTTATTTTTTAAAACACAGGCAGCTTGGTCTCAGAACAGAGGGCTAATGAGCACACAAGCCTTCAGGGTGAGACTTGCCCTTCTCTGATGGTTGGAGGCTCCAGGCTTCTCGGCAAGGTCGTGTGCATCAGACCAGGGCTCATACTATGGGGAAAACGGGGCAGGCGACAGGCAGCAGGAAGAGCCATGCGGCCAAGCCTTAGCTGGACTGTTTCATTTCCCACGTCTGTTTCTATTCAAATTCTCCCTCCTCATTTTGCTTCACTAAGGGGAGTTACTTAACTACATCAGAGAAACTTGACTGCCACCCAACCAGTCACGTGCCTTTCTGGATCCTAGGGAGATGAGGAAGATATAAAGAGAAAACTATACACCAGGTTTTCTAAAGTGGAAAGCAACAACACAGCCAGCCTCTAAGACAATAGTTCTCAACCTTCCTGATGCCGCGACACTTTTTAATATAATTTCTCACGTTGGGGAGACCCACCATCCCCCAACCATGAAATTATTTTTGTTGCTACTTCATAATTAATTTTGCTGCAGTTATAAATCGGGCAACCCCTATGAAAGGGTCATTGGAGGACCGCTGCTCTCAGATGAGGCTTTGTCTCGGAAACCCTCCAGAAGGCCGTTCCCCTCAGTCTGAAGACGGTTGCCACGAGTCAGAATCCACTCAATTGCAATGAATTTTTAAAGAAAATCAAAATTAAAAAAAATATATATGGATCCTCATTAGGCCCCAAGCATAAAATTTGGAGAACAAAGTCCTGGACATATTGAAACACCTTTTTTCTTTGTGTGTGTGTGTGTGTGTGTAATTGGATTTCTCAGGAGCAAAAGGACCCCACCGCAAGGGGTGGAGCCCACCCTGTGCGCAGGCTCCGTCCTCTGATTCTCCCCAGGTCTCTCCGCTCTTCCTCACCCTACACACAGGTTCACCATGTTCATCCAGTTCACACACAGGAGCTATTAAAAGAAAGGGATAAATGGCTTTTATGTCGCCTACAATTCAAATAGAATGAAAAAGAAGCAACTTACTAAGTGCTTTCGAAATTACAGGAACAATTGTTGGTGTTTTCACAATCGTGAATTCAAACTAGCTAAAAAACTCAGATAAGAATTGTGGGTAATTAGCACATTGATTGTGTCAGATGAATGAGACTTTTTTCAAGGTAGGGAAAGTGCCCCCTCTAGAGTCAGGGTTCACCAGATTAATTTACAGCAAGTCTTTTCCCATGAATAGTCCAAAGGAAGGTTCACAGTGGCCTTTTCCCAAGAGCCCTCCCACTCTTGAGAGTGTGCCGTTTCAATGGCCTCTGCTCAATGTTGTGCCTGACGCCACCATTACCGGTGACCAGATGCCCCGCTTTTGAACAATGTCCTGTGGCATTGTAAAATTTAAATACATATATTTCAATACTATTTTTGTATTCTATGAACATTTTTGTTGCTCCATATAGACCAAAATTTTAATCAAGAACCCTACCCCCGGTCAATGGTGTCCCACTTAACATCTGGTCACTTTAACAGCCACCAGCATGAAGCACTAGCCGCCCTGCCCCATCCTCCTGCTGAGTTTGAAGCCCTGCTTGCAGCCGCTGGGCCCATCTAATTATTGAGGGTCTTCTCTGAATTGAAAACAAGGCAAGTTGATTTGTTTCAGACGTTAGGAACTTATCCTTTCTATGCTGACACTTGATAGGCAATTCTGCAATTCTGCTGGTCGATAGAGAAGAAGAATCTTTTATAATGAAGTTCAAAATAGAGGAACAGGAAATATTTACATTTTTGAGTTTCCGCCTGACTTCTCAAAGGGAAAGTAGAGCAGTTAGTGATAATGTCTGCCCAGCAGTCGGCAGAGCATCCTGCTAAATGAGGAATCCAAAGACAGCTTTGGGAACTGCACATTCTGCCTACTCTCTGTTTAGGTGCACGGATTCGTCAGCCGTGAACCACTTGGATGATTCAAGCACTGCCCCGATCAAGTTGCGTTCCTAGCCCCCTCCTGAATTTTCCCACGCCATTCAAAACATGGCTTGAATTTCATTTTGTGTTCTCCATGCCTGTGAGAAAGCCAAGCAGTCACAGAGTGGTTTAGGATTATTGTGTGTGTGCTGTCTTCCTCCTCTTGCAGCTTGTCCGCTCTGCAACCAGCCAGACAGCCTCACACCACAGGGGTTTCTCCCTGCCAGCTAGCCACGGCGGCTCGGCGAAGGCGAAGGCCTTAACGTGCAGTACCTGTGCACTGTGTGGAAAATCATTCGATGTGCTTCTCAAACAGGAGGGGCTCTTGGAAGGCTGCTGCTGGGACTCATTGATTATACATAACTTGTCAGGTCAAGAAATATTTCTCCATGCCCTCAAGGCCATAGACAGAAAAGAGGATTATATGCATCCTTTTCCCTTAGCTCTAGGGACAGGAATTAGCAAAGATATAAGGATGGCTCATAATTTGCACATAAATTGCTTCTATATAAACAGGACTTCTCAAAGGATGTGCAGTCGGTCCACTTGAAAGAGTTCATGACGCCATCTTTCCTTCCTGTCTCGTTGGCCTCACGATGCTGCTGCAGTTTTAATTTGGTGAACAGACATGAAAAGCAAAAACTATTCTTTCCCAAATTGACCTTTCTCAGAACACACACCTGACCTGTTTAAAGTACTCGATTCTTTTCTCCGTGGCTTGTGGAGCAGAGCTCGAACTTCCTGGTGTTTTTGTTGTGAGGTGCTTTGGGGCCATTGTAGTGGGAGCTCGCTCAGCGCATCACGTCGATTCCATTTGGACCGCCTTTTTGAAGCACCTCATATTATTTTAAAGGAAATACATCATTAAGTTACTTCCATTGTTGCTTTTTATATCTTTTTTTTTTTTAATGTGGCTACCAGAAAAAATTTAATTATATGTCTCCTGCCCTGGACGAGCAAATTTGTTGAATGAAGAAAGAATTGGAGGCTTTCCCCAGTCACCTCCATTCTGCCACGACCTGGAGGATCTGTTGGGCACGACACTCCTTGCCAGTATTACTGGCCTCTTCCCCGTGTCAGAGCCTGTCCTTCGCCTCCATCCATCTGGTATGAACTGCTCGTCTCCCAGGACCCAGCTCAGGCGTCTTCTTCCCACCTTCCTCCCCCCCCTCCCCCCCCCCTCCGCCCCGCCGCACTCCCCACAGTCCGTGCTTTGGCCTCCTATGGACTGGAGCCCTGCTACTGCACCTGCACACCCTGAGACGGACACAGAGTCCCACGCTTCTTGCTGGACAGCACGTTTCCTCCGAGCCCACACCACTCCCATGGTGGCTAGATACATGGACGCCGTTTTCAATTCACAGCAACC
>PVJH01042291.1:0-14418 GCA_004026705.1 Nesogale talazaci
ACCCAGGGGAGTCCAACTCTCAGTGGTCCTGGAGGGCAGGGTGAAGCTGCCCCTGAGGATTTCCAAGACGGTCACTCTTCATGGGGGTAGAAGGCCCTGTTAGTCTCCCATGCAACAGCTAGTGGTTTTGAACAGCTGACCTCATGGTCAGTGGCCCAGCATGGCGGAGTAACCACCACCCCATCAGGGTGCTGATCTGAAGGCAGCTGGTCTGCTTTCCAAGGTCTTCAGCCTAGGGACTCAGGTCAACCCCTCTTCAAGCCCCCTCCCCCTTCTTGAGTTCTATGCGCCCCTCTCAAGGTGGATTCTAAACCTGGGCAGACTGGTGGGGGCCACACAACTTTCTGCTTGTACATTGCTCTCTTAAGAACGGTGCTCAAACCCCCAGGCCCCCGTGGGTAGGCAGCCCCATCTGCAGAGACTCCGTGGACCACGTTAGATGTTAAAACTGAAGCTTATGATCTTCAAGAATGTATTTCAAAACCACAGCAAAAAACCCACCACAGGATTAACACTCCCTTTCAATGGAAAAAGCCAAACAAGACAAAGGCCACGTGTTAAACAGGAGCGAGGGGAGCGGCGTGTCTCCTTGATTCACAAATCTCTTTGCTGGCCGGTGCCACCAAGGATCTGGTGCTGACCGGGGTCTGAGGTCATGTGGTTCAAGGGTACGCTGCTGTGACAGGCAGGTGTATTGTGCCAAACTGACCAATAGGAACAGGTGGGATTAATCAGGTCACAGTTTGATTGGAGAGCAGAGAGATAAATGACTTGGCAAACCCCGCCTCTCTCTCTCTCTCTCTCTCTCTCACCAGTGAGCAGCTGCTTTAGCTAGTTCTCTGCTTTAACTTATAAGCTACACCACCTGTGGGACAGCCAACCCACGCATCCTGTCACTAGAGACCTGCGTCACCACGCTGCTGGTGTACTTATCGCATGAGTTGGGCTGTTGGATCTTGCCGTCTTGCAGCTTGAACTGGACATCCCATCCAGGCCTGCTTTGCTAAGCTCCTGAGCTGCTGACTGTGGGTGGCCGACCCTGCTGTTTGCTGCCTGTGGCAGGACTGCCTGCATGGCTCTATGGAAGACTCAGCTGTCTGCTTCCTTTACCTTGGACCCAGCTGCCCTCATGAGTCGAAAGACTTCCAGTATATTAATTGTTCCTTGGAAATGAATTGAACTGAGCCCTCTGTACTGCTGTGTGGACTAATTAGCTGTTATATTCCTTTGTGCTATCTATCTATCAAATCATAAGTGTCCTGGTTTTGTTTCTCTCGAGACTCCTGCCTCACAGCGGTGGAGAAGGCCGACCCACATAGACATGGGGAGGTCTGCAGGAGGGGGGTCACGCCGACCTTCTCCAAAGGTCATTGCAGCCCTGCCCCTTTGGCACGACACTTAAACTCAACCAGTGGCAGCCCCTTGCAGGCAGGTGGTTGCAAAGAGGGCTCTGGAAACGCATGCATGCATTTTCCTTGTCGTGACACGGCCTCGCCCTCCCAGGGGACTGCTGGCCCCTGAGTGATTTCCAACCCCAGGTGCTGGCTAGGAGGTGTCCGCATCTGCCACCAGCGGGCACGTTTGCCTGTTGCTGCTGCAGTGGTGACATTTTGTGCCAGGTGTTGGCACCTGTGTGAGGAAGTGGGGGCGGAATCCCACCTGTCAATCAGGGCACAGCCAGCCGACGCCTCCTTGGAGACATGGGCTGTAAGAGAGTCTGTGGAAGGCTCCGCCCTCCTGCTTGCTTACCTTCTGTGCGTTGTGCGTTGTGGCCAACATGGCCTGCCATCCCCCGGGGATGCCTGTGCTCGGGACCTCGGGTCCACCCAGGAGATTCCGTACCCAATGTCACGGGACCTTCCGGCTTCTTCTTCCTGTTTCATCCGTGGGCAGTGTTCTGCATCTGCAGAGGGTCCTGGGTGGCACCGATCCATGGACTTGAGCTGGACTGTGCGGGTCCATTCGCATGGGATCCAGGGCCACCTGCGTCTCTCTCACAGGCGTGACACAGGCATGGCTGGGCTCCTCCCTCTAGAATACTCAGCCAGACTCGATAGACGTGGAGCAGGTACAAGGAAAACACTTTCCCCGCCTCCTCAGGAACTCCTTCCCAAGCAGAGGGCCGCTGAGCTCACCGTGGTGCACACAGGTTTACCCAAAGCCGGGACTTTGCTGGGCAGTTCAAACGGCCAGCATGGACAATCCAAGAAAGGGCCATTTCCCCCCTCCACCCCCTCATTCAGTCAACCTCAAGAACGCATTCCACCGGCTACCTGAGGCTGAACACCACTCGGTGCCCACCTGGTAAAGGCAGCACAGATGCCTGGCTGGCCAGAGGGCTGCGGGTTGGGGTCGACTTGGTGGCAGTGAGTTTGGTTTGGGGGTTCAAAGTCTTGTTCTCCACCTGCAGATGCGGGGACAGACCTGGTGCGCTTCCAATCCCTCTCAGGGACGCCCCACCCCACCCGCTGGAAGCAGCCTCTTCCAGTGCTACTCAGGGCAGTGGACAGTCCCCGGGGGTCCAGTCACAGAGTCCCACTTCAGTGGGCCGCAGATGGGGATTTATTTATTCAGGAAGTCTTGGCTTAAGACAACAAAACACAACCACCCCCAAAACAATCTGAAAACGTAGTTCCTCATGCAGGTTCCAGGCCGAAAGCGTTCTCTATCCGTGCATCTGTGCATCCCATCGTCTGCGCTTCCCGGTCTGGGAAGCCTGCACAGTGGCGCTGTGTATCCGCAGGGCCCTCTCGACCCTGTAAGGGGGAAGGCCCAGAAGGAGCCAGGCAGAGCCAGGAATTTCCAGGCTAAATGAGGCTTTGCGCGGGGGAGCCCCTGCGATCCGTGTGCGTAATTCATTAAAAACGATTCGCTGCAAATCCGGGCGCCCCGCCCTCTGGCCCTGGCTCCGTGTGCTGGTGTCGGCCGGCCGCCCGCCCGACCCCGGGCGGTTGCTAATGAAGCTTTTTATATAAATTTGAGAGTAAACAGCTCTTGACAGCTTTATTTGCCGGGAAGGCAGTGGCAGGGATCCCTGCCCAAATCACACAGGCCCCTAAGATGTGGTCTAGAGAAAATTACCCTGCTACAGGCCCGCGCGAGGAGCCCCGGCGGTGTCGTGGATACCCGCTGGCTTGCGATACGCACGGTCGCCGGTTTGAAACCACCGGCAGCTCTTGGGGAGAAAGACTGAGCATTCTACTCCCGTCAACAGGTCGAGTCCTGGATGCTCGCGGTGGGCGGTGGGGGTGGTGCATGGGGCTGGGCGCCGTGAGTCATGACTGACTCGGCAGCGGCGAGGTCTTTCGAGACATGCGCGAGTGTGCCTGCGTACGGACTTTGTCCAAAGGCTTTGCCTCATTATCAGACTGCAGAGGTACCGACGCTAAGTTCTCAGGGTCTGGTCCATTTCCACTTGGGGTCACACGAGGAGACCCAAAAGAATGGCCAGCGTCAGGTCTGGAGCTGGCTCTCGGGTGACACTGCGGTGAGCTCGTGCGTGCGCCCTGCGCCCCACAATGGTCCCAGGACCCCAATGCGACACCCACACCCAGGCTCAAAGCGCTTAGAGACCACCGTCTGTAAGGGTCAAATGCTCTGCTGACCCGCTTGTGGGACCTTCAGGAGAAAAATTACTCTGGGAACCTCCCCCCCTTTCTCGCCCATGTAAGTATGAGAACATGGGTGGGGAAGGGTGTAGAATGGGGGGTGGTGGTGACTTCTGACCTCAGAAGTAGACAGCGCTCAGCCTCTCACCCCCATCCACATGGCCAGCTATTCTAACTCTTCTCAGGGGGCGGAGGGGACCCCAATAGTCCACCCTTACTTGTTTGTTTAAGGACAGGAACCATTTGAGGTCCGGAGTTCTCAGGTTAGCGTGCGTGGTTCTTTCTGGACGGTTAATGAGGTCCCTGTGGCCCTGTGGCCAGCTGGATTTAGGGACTGATGTCACCTGGCTGTTGCCTTTTGATCATGTGGTGGGGGAGCTCCCAGACAAACAGCCATGGCCACCACCAAGCCCCAAGCCCTTGTCGCCCCGGAGTCCCACTCACAGACACCTAGGGGGAGAGAGCTGCCCCATGGGTTTCCAAGGCTCTAACTGTTATGGGAGCCGAGAGAGTCCCCTTTCTCCCACAGAGCGGCTGGTGAGGGTTTCAAACTGCTGGCCTGCGGATTACCAACGCAAGGAGTAACCATTCCACCTCCAGGGCTCCTAACATCCAAACCACACCCACAGAGGGGCCCCGCCCACAGGGTGACCACGCCCACAGGTTAACCCTACCCACATGCGAACCACGCCCACAGGCTTACTATACCCATGTACTGACCATCCCTACAGATCAACCACCTCCACACTAACCACAGCCACGGACTGAACCACGCTCACAGTGTGACCCCACCCATGTACTCACCACACCCACACACAGGCCACGCCCACCCGCAGGTGGACATGTAGGACATGTACTCTGCCCTGCGGGTCCACATCAAAATCGTCCATCAGAGCAGGCTAGGCCAGTGCCTGCCCATCTCCCTGGGTCTGGAGCCTTCTGGAACCCTCCGGAACCCTCTGCTTTGTCTCCGCTGCTCTCTCACCTGTTGAGCTTCGGGAAGGAGCAGGTCCCTGCAGCATTCCGAGTGGTTTGCAGCATGACCCCAGGGGCTGGCGAGTGGTCCACTCACATATGGAAGGCCGTCTGGCCCTCCCAGCTGTGGCCTGTGGGGAGACCAAGCCAGGGGCTCTGAGCCCCTGGTGAGGCCAAAGGCAGCTGGTCCGTTTCAAAGAAAGGAGGGCCCAGGATCTCCGACCCTCCCCTCCTCCTCTCTGTCTCTGTCTCCCGGACTGTTAGGGGTGGCCTGGCACCTTCTCCTCCCCGGTCTTGTGGGCTGGCTGGCGTTGGCCCCACGCAGAGGACCAGACCGCTCCCGCGGGAAAGGACAGGATGTGCCAGCAAGTTTGGCTGGTGAATGGGGTGGGGGTGGTCCCCGCCGTGTCAGAGGGCAGGGCCCCAGGAGGCTGTGGGCAGGAAATGGCACCGCTGAGTCAGCGGGAGGCCCAGGCTCCGTGAGTCACCCTGCGTGGACACACACGCTTGGGGGCGTAGAGAGAGGAGACTGTGGAAGGGTCAGTACTGGGTCAGGGAACAGGACGTTTGCTGAGTTTGGGAGAGAGGAGGCTGCCCCTTGCCTCAGGAAGACGCTGCTGGAGATGGTGCTGCTGTTGGGGTGCCTGGGAAGTATACGGGGTGGGGGTGGGGGTCTGGGTGAAGGGGTGGGCGTGGGAAGTTATCAGGGAAGAGGAGGGAGGAACCCAGCCTCAGGCATCCTGACTCAGCCCCCTGGGAGTCCCAACTCTCAGTTGCCCCATCAGGGACAAGAGCTGGCCAGTGTGTGCCCGCCCCCCCCAGTCCCAGTGTGACCGGGCCTGTGGCTTCCAGACTCCATGACTCTGTGTGTGTCCCGGCTGGCCCACGGAGCTCCTGCAAAGACACTCAGGCGCTGTCAGGCAGCTTAAAACACTTCCCCCCCAAAATACACACAAATACACACAGCAAAAAACACAACGAATAAAACAGACTCACTGCCATCGAGTTGGCACTGATTCACAGGGACCCCACAGGACTGCCCCTGTGGGTTTCTGAGAATGCCACTCTTCCAGGGAGTACACAGCCCCGTCTTTCTCCCACTGAGTGCCCGGTGACTTCAAACTTCTGATCCTGTGGTTAGCAGTCCAAGGTGGAACCACTACTCTGCGAACCATGCTTGTAGCCAGTACCTCATCTCCTGTCAACTTGTGAAGGGGTGGAGTCTAATCTGTCAATCAGCTCATAGCCAATGAGGCCTCTGTGTGGGCGTGGCCTTCTGCTTAGGATTCTGGGAACTCCTGTCTCCCTCCCTGGAGGTGGGACACACATTCTGTTAGACATTCCTGTTGACAAGTCACATGGAGCCACGCTGATGGAGCCAGAGCCTTGGAACTGGAGGAGCCACATGAAGAACCATGTCAGTGCGGAGATGCTTCCACCGCCACTGGATCCACAAGACCTTCTACTGCTGGCCTGTGATCTTCCTGCATTCGGTGTCATTGCATGTGTTGCGTGAGTCTGAAGAGGACTTTATAGACTAGCATTGGACATAGGGCTAATATCGCACTCATGGACTTGATCTGAACTGGGCTGGGATGTTTTCTTACCATACAGTTGCTTTTTGACAGAAAGCTCTGTCTAGTACACACATGGGTGTCTATGAGTTTGTTTCTCTAGTCCACCCAGACTGACAGTGCTCCTGTGATTTGTTTTTTGCATCTGATGGGGAAGGATCAGGGGGTAGAGGGATGGAGGTCAGTTTCTCACTGAAATCCCCACAGGATCTGTTCTACCCTGGAAGAGAACACTGGGAGCACCATCCTGTCAGGAAGCTAATTCCTTGGTGCGACATTCCAGGCCTTTCTGCCCCCGTTGTGGTTGTCAACTTTCTTAAAACATCCTCTGGATAAGTCCTCATGCTTTGAGAAAAATGATCAAGGTGACCTCTTTGGAATCTCCCCCCCCCCCCCAAACTGTCACCATGGCTACCACTCCTACCGCCATCCACCAGGCTGACCCCTCTGCTTGGAATCGAACTGGCCTGACAGACCCTTTCTAAAGTCACTGGTGTGGAAGGGGTCTTTGAGGCCGCTCTTGGGTCCAGGGTGTCCATCTATGTCCTGGGGTGGGTAGGGGGTGTGTGGCTTCCTCTCTTTCCAGGCCCTTCTACTTAGTGAGCCAGGGACTGCTCTCTCCTGACAACACGCCCAAAGGATGTGGGATGAAGTGTCTCCATCCCCAGTCCCAAAGGCGCTCAGGCTGTACTTCTAGCAAAACAGATGGGCTGGTTCTCCTGGCCGCCCAGGGCACTTACAGTCTTCTTCCCAGACAGGCTCGTTCAAAGCCAGGAGCTTCTCTCCACTCTTCCTTACGGCCTTGGAAGCCCGCCGGGTGGGTCTGCTGTGTCCTGCAGGGCTGCTATGAGTCGGAACGGACTTTGGCTCCAGTTTCCGTCACCACGTGCTTGATGCATCCCGGTCATGTGCCAGACCACTGGTGGGGGGAGGGGGCTGGCAGGCGAGCCGGAGACGGAATCGGTCCTGCCTACAGATAACAGAAAACAAAATTAGACCACACTTCCCTTCCCATCTCAGCGGCCCAGCCGCCGGCAAGAGCCTGAGAACAGGGTCTCTCTGGAGGTTTGGGCTAATTCCCTCCTCCAGCTTGGCTGGGAAGATGTCTGTCTGTCCCGGGGTCAGTGGCTGGTTGCCGGAGCTCGGGTTTCTGACCCAGGCCACTCTGGATAAGACGTCTTCTTGTCCACACCAGCCCCCGCGGCTGCCCCCAGTGTGCAGGCTCGAGGAAGAAGTGATCAGAGCAAATGGAACCCCTTCCTCCCTCCCCAGCTAGGGACCTGCTCTGAGCTCCTGCTGGGAACAGGGCACACACAACAGCCTCTTTGGAGAGCTGGGACCAGAGCAGGAAGTCTCACGCAGACCGTCCAGGCACAGCTGGGGGTCCAGGAGGCACCTTAAAGACCACCCTCACTAACCCAGCGGCCCGGAGCAGGCCGGCGCACCAGTCTATCTCATCCACTGCCAAAGGGCCCCGAAGAGCCCCACCTGGTGGGAGAGGCAGAGACTGAAGGTGCCACACAGTGCCGTGATTGTGAGTGACGTCTCAAGGCATTCCGTCTACACGTGTGTATGTGCGTGTGTGCGCGTGCTGACATCTTCCCTCTGCTCCGTCCAAGACCTATACCCGGAGAGTAAGTGCACGCCACGCACTCCACCTTTCTCAACACCCACGTGCCAGGCAGACATCACCAGCTGAGCACTGCACTCCTTCTCACACCATCCGGAGGCAGGCATGGCTAATTGACTTCCCGTCCTGTGAATTGCATGTGGGGTTTCTTCAGGGCAGATAAAGGCCAGGGGCAAGGCAGTCACTGCTGCCGCCTGGGAGGGGGTACGGTCTGGTGATCTTTCCAAGGTCCGAATGCACGCGCCTCTCCTGAGGCGGGACCTCGGAGAAGTTGATTCAGCACTTATGATTCAGCTTCTCTTCTTCCAGAGAAGGGTCCTGAGGGGTGGTGCGTGGTTGGGGTCATTGAGTGAATTTCGGCTCCTACTGACCCCAGACCTTACAGAGTAAATTGGCCCCACAACGTTCCAGCACTGCTATCTTTTGAGGGGCTGTATGCTAGGTCTTTTGTCCTGTCGAAGCTGTGGGCTCCACTTCCAGGACTCTTTCTTGGGAGACAGGGGGTGGGGGGTAGGGGTGCTCTGGGCTCCCGGATGAATGAGGGAGCACGTGCAGAGCCCTCTGCCCCTGGGTCGCTGCTCATTGCCTGCCTCGGTCACCTGTCCGTGGCAGGTGCCCTGCAGGCCTCTGTGCTGTGCACACGCCCCACCTTCAGTCCCAGGGCAGCACCGAGGACAAGCAGCGCCCCTTTCTGAGTGTCCGAGGGACAAAGACCCGAGGTCTGGTCTGCTCCAGTCAAGACGGTCGTCCTGGGGACCCCTCAGGACAGCTCTCCTCGGTCCTACTGGCCGCCATGGGTCGGAAGGGGACCCCCAGCACTGTGGGCAGTGCTTCTGTTCTGCTTCCCGACCACCTTACGCTCCTGGGGGCACAGGAGGAAGCATACTCTGCTCCTTGATGGCTGCGGTGGTGGGATCAGGCCGTCCACTCTTCAGGAGGAGGAGGAGGAGGCCAGTCCGGAAGCCCCTGGGGCAACCTCAATTCTCCAGGTCCCTGAGAGGCTGACGGACCCTGCAGCAGGGTCTGGGTTTGAGCTTGGTCCCCGAGGGCTCAGGGGGAGCCTGCCCAGGTCTCCTCTCTCTTCCTCCTCCTCTTCCTCCCTCCTCCAGCTCAGTTCTGAGCCTTGGCACTGGCACTGTCCACAGGGAGTGCTTGGAGCTGGCACCTTCCCTAGAGTCCACCTGTCACTTTGCCAAGGACTCCACTGAGGCGCCCCCCCTCCCAGAAATCACATTGCTCCCCCCGCCCACTGCTCTGACTCCCATACCCACCCCACCAGGTGCTGCGCCTGTTTGCAGAGCCTGACCCGGCTCAGACATGCACCTGACGGCCAGTCTGTGACCACCGTTCGCAGCTTCTCCCCAGAGTCAGGCAGAGTGGCTGGCTCACCCAGACGCATCTCTCGCTGCTGAGCAAGTGGCCCGCTCCCCAGGGCCCAGGAGGCTGCAGAGGGGGTACAGCACACAGGGCAGGGACGGCTGAGCTCCCAGAGCCTGCTCGTCCCTCCCGCCTGGCTCTGTCTGCAACCTCGTCTCCAGCCCTGGGTTGTTTAGAGCTCGCTAAGCCTGCTAATCCTGGGCGTGTGTCCATCTGGGAGAGCCCCCAGGCCTCCATTCAGAGCTCATGGCTCCCCCTTGCTGTAACACCAGCACCCTCTGGGCAAACCCAGGGCCGGGGCACTGGGTCCAGGGCGTGCCAGGGACCAGCACCCAGGATGGAGTGAGCGTGAAAGGGGGTGCTAAAGGCTGTGTCAGCAACAAAAGCCCGCGGACTCACAGAGCCCAGAGAAGCGCTGGGCAGCCCGGCCGCGGTGCCATGAGCGTGACCTTGTGCATGTAAGGCCCTGAAAGCTGGCACCGAGCCATGGGCTGCCACACCAGATCCAGTGACTCTCTCTGCTGCCAACCATACGACCAGAGAAGTTCAATCAACCCCCCACCCCCCGCCTCCAGCCGTCCTGCAGAAGAAAGACCGGGCAGTCTGCTTCGGGAAGCATGGGCGCCCGGGAAATCGGGTGGGGCCACTCCCCAGCAAGGAACTAAAATCCCTTCAAGGGCCGTTGGGGGGCCGGGTGGCTTGAAACGGCGTTTGTGGATGAGGACCCTGGTGGCGCAGAGGTCAAGCATTCAGCCGAGGACAGAAAGGTCAGCTGTTCAAACCCACCACCCGCCCCCAGGAGGTTTGGAAGCACACATCTCGTGACCCGGGTACCGAGACTCACAGCGCATGTGTTTTCTGGGGGTCCGTGCGCGCCGGTGCGTGGAGGAAGATGGGGAAGGGTGCATTGGACGTTCCCTGGTCGCCGTGGGAACACAGAGGCTGCTCCGGAGAAGCGGTGACCAAGTGGAAGTGGACATTCACGCCCTTCGCTCCCCCCACCCCCAAACATACACATGAACCACGAGCTGCCCGCGCTGCCCAGGGCTCGGTTCACGGCTTCCGTGGACCTACCTGGTCAGTGCTCAGAAGCAGGGCAGGGAGGGGAGAAGAGTGGAGGAACACGCCATCCTCTCTCTGGGCCACACTGGGCCAGAACCAGGTCTGGGCGGAGGCCGCAGTAGGAATAAAGGTCGGAGTTCCTCCAGCACCTCTCAGCTGCCGGCTGACCTGCTCACCACAGCGTCTCCTGGAGAGGAGAGGCCACGAAGTGTTACCTCATGGCCTAAAAAGGCTGCACCTGCTCCCACCATCACATGTGCATCCCAGCCTGTCACTGGAAACAGGAGCAATGCAACACAGCACAACACAACACAATAAAACACAACACAACATAATAAAGCACACTACACCACAACACAACATACCACAACGCAACACAATCAAACACAGCACACTTCCTCCTAACACTTGGGCTTGTGACTGGACATCGGATAGTGGTCTGAGAAATGGCCACTTCTGTGTCTCCAGGTTCTGAGGAGGGCAGATCCCCCCACAGCAAAGGGGATACCCTGCCACCATCCCAGGGGCCCACCCTGTCCTGAAAGGAAGGGCCAGGGCTTCCCAGGCTGGCTGTGTGAATGAGTGAGTGAGCGAATGAATGAATGAATGAATGAGAGAACAGCCTCCCCTCTGATTGTGCACCCCGCCCCTCGGGGCAGGAGTAAGGCGGCTGGGAAAACATGACCCCCGCCTCCCTGCCCTGCCAATGTGACTCAGTAAATCAACGCAGTGGGGGACGAGGCATCTGAACCCCTGAGGGACGGCGGATTTGGCCACGCCAATTATTTCGGGGATCTTCAAACGTGACTCTTCAAAGAAACCAGCCCCCAGGGGCCCGGGCTCCCATAAAGACGGACCTCTACTCCCGCCAGTAACCCCTCACCAGCACCGAGCCCAGAGCCCAGAGACGTGGGTGGCTTCTAGTAAATAGCTGGTTATTTATTATTATTATTTGTGTGTGTGTGTGTGTGTGTGTGTTGCAAACGTAATACCTGGAGAATGCATGGAAGCTGAGGAGGTGGCGGGAAACAAAGCACAAAGCAGCTGTCCGTCACACAGGAGACGGCCACCAGCCTGCCAAGTGCGATGGAGTCTCTCTCTGGACCTTCTCCTTCCTGGCCAGCAGCTCTGTGCCATCCTGGGCTTTAACTCAGCAACAACCGGGTGGCTGTGCCTTTTCTCTGCCGCACACCGGGGCAGGCCCAGCTCTCCAAACTCGAGCTCAGTGGGCCAGCACCCACCTGAGCCCCTGCTGCCTGGTCAGCCCTGCCAGTGGGAGCCCAGGCTCGGCCCCTTGCGGAAGCAGACGCCTGTCTCTCTCCGACAGACAGAGCGGCGGTGGCTCTCACCTGACACTCCTTGGCTAGCATCAGCAGAGCGCCTGACCTCTGCGACACTGGGCCCCTCCTGGCAGGTCCCAAACAAAACGCCCTGCTGTGGAATCCGTCTCCCTGCCATGTCTGATGGCTACAGGGAGCCTCCTCTTTCTCCCAGGGAGCGGCCGATGGTTGCAGATGGCTGGCTTGACGTTAACAACTCAATGTCTCCCCACGACACCCCCCACCCCAGGTCCTGTGTACCCCCCAGGAACTTCGGGATTCAGAGTTCTCTGGCTCCAGTGTAATTTAAGCCCCCTGAAGCAATAAGGCCAACTGGGCGCTCTGGGTGGGGGCAGCAGGGGGACAAAAGTGCACGGAGGACGACTGAGGGAACAGCTGGCTGACCTGTGCAAAGCCCTCCCAGGAATCCCAGGACGCAAGTGCCCCTAAGACCTGGGAGGTGCCCCCTACCTGGAAGCCACACAGCCTTGGTGTCCAGGCCTCGTCTGGCTGGGTGGGGACTGAGCCGCTTCCTCTGCCTGTGTCCGCCCCCAAGAGCCACCGGGGCCTCAAGGCCTGTCTTGTTTTCCACCCAGACCGTGTCTCTCAAATCAGCTCACTCTCTCTCTTACAAAAAAATTCTGATTTTACCCAAAAGCGGATGTTCCAAACCCAAACCTCTAATCCAGGCTTGCCCAAAGGCCCCTTCCCCAGCCAGCCACAGTGCTGGCGCCAAGTGCTGGCCGCCGCCTGGGAAACAGGGAGGTGGCCTGGTTCATGCCCACCACAGACGGTCCTCCCCACTCTACCCCCCCCCAAGCCACGGGGCCACTCAGAGAGCCCCGCATGCTGCTGCCCCCACCCCCACCCCCAGCCCAACATGGGAAGGAAGCATCCTTCGAGGTCCATTCATCTTGCCTGGGGGGTGGGAGGGGGGATGGGCTGTGGCTGTCAGGAATGCCACCCCTGTGTCTTGAAGAATGTGGGGAGCTGGGGGTACTTGCCCCTGTGCTGACAAACTGGGAGCTCTGAGAACAAGCCCAGCTTGGACAGTGACCCCAGCCCCAGATAAACACAGGGTCCGAGTGGACAGGGTTAACAAGAGGTCATCACAACCCGGGAGCTTATAGGACAGCACCCACATGTGTCTCTTGAGCCCATTTCTGCTGCGCCCAAGGGGTGGAGATGTGGGCAAGTGGTTGGGCCCTGGGCATGGGTCTCACACCCGCGTCTCCTCTCGGCCCTCATACCAGCTGATGGACGAGAGGTGCATTTCCCAGAGGAAGACCCCGAGGTCCAGGGGGATGACCTAGACGCACCCTTGCGTGTGACGGCCCTGCTTCTCCCAGCCCCACTCGGCCTCCTGACCAGGCTGCTGGAGTCCTGGCTGCACCCCCTGCCTTCTCTTCTTCCTGCCCCAGAGCCCTGATGCTTCAAGGAGCAGGGCTGTGACTTCCCGGGGTCCCCGAGCTCCTCCACAGGAGGCGTCCTTCCTGTCCGTCCAACCCCACCATTGCTGGGTCCCTGACAGTGACTAGTTGTCTGAGCATGGCTCCTTCCGCTCTGTGCATCCCCAGAGAGCCGTGCCCACCTCCCTGCGGGCTGCATGCCGGCTCCGAGGATATGGTCTTCATCCCTACGTGGGGAGCGCTGGCCAGGCCGTCAAAGAGCTGGCCGGCCGGGGTCCTTTGTGGAGGGGAGGAAGAAAACAGCTGCGGCGGCTGGAGGAGGAGGCGCTGCCAACTGGGTCTGCGTGGCTCAGGAGCACGTGGTGCGGGACGTGCCGTCTCCCTCTACGCTGACCGCAGGACCGGCCGTGATGGCGTGATGGCGTGACACAATCCCGGACACAAGGCCCGGAATACTCAGTCGCTCGTGCAGGTCACCGCTGTGTTCCAGCTCCCTCTGGCCAGGCGCCAGATTGCCCCAGACAGGGCAGGGCACCAACAACCCAATCATCCCCTGCCATGGAGCTGGTTCCAGCCCACAGCGACCTCCAGGAGCATCTGTGAGGCGGAGAGTGTGGACAGGAACAGACAGTCTCATTTGTCTCTCTGGGGGCCGGCGGCGGCTTTGAACCGACAGTCTTGTGGTGGGAAACCCAAGGCCAAACCCAGAGCCCCACCAGGGCTCCCAGGAACACCACCACCACCAGGCCTTTAGCCCGCTTACGGTGCTGCTGAGAGGTGGCTGGGCTCTGCTGGGAGGGTTTCTGTTGCGAGTCCTTCAGAATATGGCAGATGTGGGGAGGGAGGTCCTTCCCTCATACAACTGGTCCCTGGGCTTGAAGATTCTGCCAGCCAGGGCCAAGGCAGCTGGGGTCCCATGGTGTCTCTCTCTCTCTCTCTCTCTCTCTCTCTCACTTGTTTTTCATCCTTGGCCTTACCTCTCTTACTCTCTCTGCCTTCACCTCTTTCTGGCTCGCCTCTTTCTCCTCCTCCTCCTCCTCCTCTGTAAATCCCTTAGGCTCCAGGAAAGTGGAAAAAGAGAGGATTTTTGGGGGGGTGTGATGGGAGGTGAGAGTAAGGAGATTTAGAAAGAAAGACAATGGAGAAAATAAATGACCCCCCCCGAGCTGGTTCTTTGAGAAGACCTATAAGACTGAAAGAACCTGTGTGAGTCAGGGTCAACTAGAGAAACAAATTCATTGACACCCCGTTGTATATAGGAAAGGGACTCATATACAAGAGCAGTTGAATATTGAGAAAACAGACCAGTCCAGATCAAGTCTGATAGTAGTCCATATGTCTGATACCAATCTATAAAGTCCTCTTTAGACTCGGAAAATGAATGCAGTGATACCGAGTGCAGGAAGATCACAGGCCAGTGGCCGTGATGTCTTGCAGATCCAGCGGTGGTAGAAGCATCGCCGC
>PVJH01042292.1:0-14357 GCA_004026705.1 Nesogale talazaci
GTGAAGGGAGACAGCGCATGGTGTAACATATGAAGACAATAATAATTTATTATTCATTAAGGGGTCACAAGGGGAGGGAGGGGTAAAAAGAGGAGCTGATATCAAAGGCTCAAGTAGAAAGAAAATTTATGAAAAGGCTGATGGCAACATACATATGTACAAATGTGCTTGATACCATTGATATATGGATTGTTATAAGACCTGTAAGCCCCGGTGGCGTAATGGTTGTGTGCAGGACCGCGGCCCACTGGGTTGGTGGTTCAAATCCAGCAGCAGCTCTCCAGAAGCAAGGCTGGGCCTCCCACTCCCACCAGAGGGCAGTGATGTCCTCCCCCCAAAAAAAAAAGAACATGTGGGATTAATCAGGTCACAGTTTGATTGGCTGAGTGTTTACATGCTGTGCTGGGATAGGGTTTGTGTCAACTTGGCTGGGTTAGGATTCTCAGTAGCCTGGCACTGGAGACTTCTCTGATGGTGTGCCCTAACATAACGCAGTCAATCCCACGATGGGATTCCCTGTGGGCAGCAAAGCAGTTGTAAGAGGATTGGGGAGATTAGCAACTTCACCACTCAGGTCACAAGCCTGAAACAAGCCAAGGGAAGTTTCCTTGGGGGTAAGGCCTATTCCTATTTAAGCAGTTCTATGGGAAGATTCTGTCCCCCTTCTTGCTGGCCTAGTTCCTGCCTCTGCCTGGTTGATCTTTGATTCTTTGGTCGGGAGCTATCAGCCTGACTTGCCGACCTTGGAGTCGTTCTACTCTGCAGCCATGAGCTTGCCCTGCTGACCTGGAATTCATCCACCTCTGCCTCCACCTGCCCATGGCCTCCTGTTTCCAGGTTCATCTTCCTGCTTCACAGATCCTCAGCCCTGGCAGCTTTACAAGTCAGGGAAAGCCTTCCATTTACCATCTGACCCATGGACTTGAACCAGAGTGGACTTACCCGTTTGTACACACCGAAGGGTCACTGATCTTGCTTTTCTGGAGAACCTGATCTAACACACAAACTTACACCCATAATGTACCATCACCCAGAGAAGAAACAGAATGTCCCGTTCCTCTATGCAAACTAGGAGTGAGACACACAAATAGTCACAGCTAATATTTATATGTGGCTGACCATGGGCCAAGATTCCAACTAGGACTTCACAATGCACTCTTCAAATCTCAGGATAACTTCCCAATCAATGTCCTCATGACATCTCTATTTTGCAGCTAGAAAATGGAGACCTAGAGGGACTAGATGACTTGCCCAAAGCCAAACAGCTAATCGGGAGCAGAGCCGAGTATCAAGGTAGACAGCCCATCCTCCTAACTACTCTAGGAACATGACCCTAATTCCCAAAGATGAGATCAGCTTTTTGAAAGAACCCAAATGCTAGCTACCACTGAGGAGGGAAGCTGCTTAAAATTACATGAGGCTAAGACCATCCATTCGTTCTTCACTGCACTCAGTCTCAATGGCTGCCACACAACCCCAGACACTCAAATGCATCCTGAGGCAGAAGCTCAGGTGGCCTTTTCTTCCCGTCTCCTCCTCCAAGTCCCTCTCTCCTCAAGGTCTGGCTCCAAAAAAAAAAAAAACGTCCTGCTGTTGAACCAATTCTGACTCGTAACGACTGCCCCTCTGGGTTTTCAAGGCTGTAAATCTTTACGGGAGCCTCCTTTTTCTCCCGTGGAGCCATCGAAGGTTCTGAACTGCTGATCTTGCCATTAGCAGCCCAATGTGTAACTGAATAAGCCACCAGGGCTCCTTAAGGTCCCGTTGGAAAGCCACATTTCTCCTGAAGCGGTCAAGTGCATTCCTATTTCAATGAGCGATGGTTGCTGGCTTTCCGAGTCTCACCTCCATCGTGGACATATGTACCTCATCAGCGATATTCTTCAGCAGTGGACCCCGATTGTGTTGAGATAACAGAATGTGAGATGGGGGTGGGATAAGCGACAGGTACGTGGAGCTCTAGTTGGCATGATGGGAAGAGAAAACTCACGTGGGGCGGATGGGCATTCCACTTTGGGGCATGTGATGAAAAGCTGTCGTCCGACCCACAAGCAGATGCCCAGGGTGGATCTGTGGGTAGTTTGGGAGGAAGATAAAGCCACTGGCATGGACCATCTGCCAGGAATACTGCCTGGGGATCCCCGCATCTTGGGAGCAGTTGAAGGACATGAGCCATGAGGTCCTGCCAACTGCAAAATCCCAGGACATAAATAAACAGAACAAATGACCCTACCTTATCGAAGGAAGGTGCTGCCAAGGGAGGTGACCCCAAACCAGACAAAGGCTGATTCAGTTTCCCACAGCAGAGCTGGAACAGGAAGTCAAGCCTTCATCGGGCCGTGGAACTGGTATACTCCGAGTCCCTGCAGAGGTTGTGCTTTTCCACAGAATCACCAGAGGTCTTGCTCGGCTTCGGACTCAGACTGTGCCTCTTGGGGGTAGAGAGGCACATTTTCCACAGCGGGTCACCCTGAAGTGGGCTGGTTCAAAGCCGGGGTCTGAAGGTTATGGCTTTCATCCGAGAGTCTATACAAGGCTTGCTGGGCAAAGAACTGGAGCGGCGTGGACTTTTCATCATCAGGTAGAGTCAGAAGAAAGCAAGCTTAGAAAAGAAGTAACCATTTAGAGGGAATTTCATCAGAGAAATTACTAAGGCAACATGTGAGTCACTTAACAGTCTTTTCCAGTCGACAGAACTCAGCAGCTGGGTGGTGGCGGTGACTGGTGGTGCTGGAGAGTCCGTAGACGGACCTTCGGTACCGCAGCATGAAGCAGGGCCCCGGCCTGTGTCCATCGGTGCTGCCACCGTCTCGCTGCATCTCCTTAGGGGGCTACCTCTTTTGTTCACAGACCCTCTGCATGATGTCCTTGTCCAGGAATGAGTCAGTCCCTCGCGATCACATGACCCAGGGACACAGATGAAGTCTCACCATCCTCCCGTCTTAGGAGCGTCCTGCAGGTGCGTCTGCCTGGGACTGTTCTGCCGGAAGTCCACAGCACTTCCTGTGTGCTTGGTCAGCACCGTGACACAGATGCATAAATATCCGTGAAGTCAAGCCGATTGGCAGCATCCTCTGCGTCTGTGGGATCCAGTCCCACATTCGGATGGGTCCTCAGGCACGGCTGTGTCATTGAAGGGAAGGAATGAAGAGAGAGACAAGCGTCTTGGGGTGCTCACCTCTGCTGCAGCATCTGGAACCAGATCTGGGACCGACAGAGAATGTATTCTTGCATCAACTTATATGGTCTCGGGCCTACAAGACCCCCCTCCCCACCCCAATTGCAGGTGATCTCATGCCTAGAGGTCCCTGAATCCCTCACTCTCTTCCCAGTCCTCTGTTTCACACACACACACACACACACACACACACACACACACACCACACACCACATCCGTTGTGTACCTGCGATGTGAGTGATTAAGGGACAGACAACACTCGCCCTCATAGTACAGTGGCGCTGCCCATCTCTGTCCTTCTCCGGTCTTGCTGCTTTGAAGCTGTGAGTAGATGGACCCACGTTTAAGGCTCCTTGGGCCTTCTGAAGAACTCCAACCCCCTCCTTTTTTTTTAACGATCATTACAAAAGTCCTCATTTATCTCTGGTCATATTCCTTATCTGGAGATCTACATTAAATGATCTAAGAGCCTCCTTCTGACTCTTATAAAAAAAGAAAAAGAAAATATATCTGTCCCTGTCTCTGCCAAGACTCATGTAAAAGCAAAGATATTCATCTTTCTTACCCCACCCCCACCCCTGCCTACTCTCGTTGTCTCTGCATGATAGAATTTGATACTGAGAGCATCCGCTTACATGAAAACCCATGGTCTGTTTGGTTAGACTTTTCCCAGATGTGATCCGACTTGACTGTGGGGGAGACAGTTGTTTCTGTCAGGGGACCTTCTTAAATAATCACTCCTCCAACCTGGCTTGTCCATCATTTTGTCTGTCCAGGCTGGAGAAAGTGGAATTTCATGACCCATTTACTGAGTCTACTGTGAAGCCGGGGCTCATAAAGGGGCCATGGGCAGGAGGGATTGCAGAAATTGTTTCATTCAGAAAAACCTCATACACAACTAGTTCCAAGAAGGTGGCTGTGGCAGTCATGTACTCCGGTGCTAATTTGATTGAGAGTGTAGGGGTGGAGTCTAGCCTGTCAATCTGGAGATAGCTAATGAGACCTCTGTGTGGGCATGGCTTTCTCTGAGAGTTCTGGAAAATCTCACAGTATTTCTCCCTTGGAGGTGAGAGACTTACAACTCAGTCCCTGGAAGACATTCTACTGACAAGACAGCACGGCAGCATGCTGATAGATCCTGAGTTCTGGAACCTGGAGGAGGCGGAGGAGAAGCCACATGGGCTTGCCCTCGTGGAACCAGACCTCTTGGGGCCAGAGAAATCACGTGAAGCTTCCTGCCAGTGCTGAGATGCTTAGGATGGCGCGAGGAGACCCTTGCCAGCGCTGAGATGTTTCTACCACCACTAGATACACAAGACTCTGCACCCACTGGCCTGTGATTGTCCTGGCATCATTGCATGTGCTTCATGAGTCTGAAGACTTTATAGGTTGGTATCAGACTTATGGACTTGGGCTGGACAGGGTTAGGGTGCTTTCTCAATGTTCCATTCCTCTTGTATATAAACCTCTTCTTTATATGGATATGCGTGTTTATGAATTTGTTTCTCTAGTCTACCCAGACTAACACAGTGGCAGTTAAGAATGTCCCACTTTTCTCCACTCCTGTTCCACTCCATCCCCTCTGCCATCAACCCTCGCTCTTCCCTGTGACAGACTCCCTTCCATCGAGGGGCTCTGCAACGGGATGCAATGGCCTCCCAGAACTCCCAGAGCAGAGGGCAACAGCTCTGTCCTTGCAGGTGTCAGCAAAGCGGGAACATACAAAGTCCGGAGCTCCCCCCAGAGGGCCGTCCTCACCCAGAGACCGTGGAGCTTGTGAAACAGGTCAAGCTGAGCCCAGATGGCGCAGTGGTTGTGTGTGGGACTACAGCCTACCAGGTTGATGCTTCAAATCCAGCAGCAGCTGTCCAGAAGCAAGGCTGGGCTTCCTACTCCCACCAGGGCAATGATGTAATAAAAAGAAAAAAAGAAAAGAAACAGATCAGGCAGTTGGCAACTCCATTCCCAGGAAGCAGCGGTCCAGGGGAAAGGCAACCCAGAAGCAAGATCTGGAAGTTGCTCTCCTCCCTGGCTGGTAGCGAGAACCCTCCATTCTGCTTCTGTGGTGGCTTCTACCCAACAGGGTGGCCATCACAAAAATCCTGGGAACAACCCCTCACAACTGAAGTCTATCCACGTCTCCCCCTACCTTTCCTCACACAGACCCAGGGGTCGGCAAAGGTTTGAGGTGGGAGAGCCAATCCTGTCCATGACAACCATTTAAAAGCTATTTGAGAGCTATAAATGTATTTTTGTAAGCAAGCGAAATCACTATTGTCTGGATTATATCCTTGAACATTTTTTTCCATTTTCCTTCAGAGCCACCATTTTCCAACCCCTGCTGGGGAACTGACATAATCTCCTGTCAATTGGGGAAGGAGTGGAGTCTAGCTTGTCAATCAGGCCATGGCCACTGAGGCCTCCGTGTGAGCATGACCCTATCCCGAGGATTCTGGGAACTTCTGTATTCCTCCCTGGAGGCGAGATGGACACACTGCTTGTCTTTCTGCTGACAAGCCACTTGGAGCTCTGCTGATGGCAACCAGAGGCTTGGAGCTGGAGCAGCCACAGGGAGAACCACACCAGCCCTCCCTACGGTGCTTCTACTGCCACTGGATCCACATGACTTTCTACTCTTTAGCCTGGGTAGAAATCTCCCGCATTCAGCATCAATACATGTGGTATATGAGTCTAAAGAGGAATTTATAGACTGGTTTCAGGCATATGGTCTAATATCAGACTTACAGACTTGATCTGGACTGGAATGGGATGCTTTCTTAATGTAAAATTGCTTTTATTTAAAACTCTTTCTTATACGTCATGAGTGTTTCTGGATTTGTTCTCTAGTCCACCCAGACTAATACCTCTGCACAAACCCATCAGGCAAGGGCTGTTTCATGGGAGGGGTGGAGACTAGCACTGGAAGAGCCACATGAAAGAATTCCTTCTCTGTGAGGGTACAAAAGAGAGGACTTAGACTGGATTCATGGGTTCTAGTTTAGGAGGCTTGGAGGAAGATCCTTTGTGGTCGTCTGGGTAGACTATTAAAAAAAAACCTTGCGGAGCCCCAGTGGTGTAATGGTTAAGTGTGAGACTGCGGCCCACTAGCTTGGTGGTTCAAATCCAGCAGCATCAAGGCTGGGTAGCTCCCACGACCACCAGAGGGCAGTGATGCAAAAAAAAAAAACCCTCATAAACACTCATGTGTATAAGATAGAGTTTTATATACAAGAGCAACTGTATATTAAGAAAACATCCCAGCCCAGTCCAAAGTCATAAGTCTGGTATTAGCCCATATGTCTAATACCAATCTATAAAGTCCTCTTCAGACTCACGAAACACATACAATGATATCAAATTTAGGACAATCACAGGCCAGCCAGTGGGTAAAAAAATCTTTGAATCCAGTGGCTTTGTAAACATCTCAGCATTGGCAGGGCCCTCTCTGTGGCTTCTCAAGCACCTCAACATTGGCAAGAGTCTCTACATGGCCTTTCCTGCTTCAGAGTTCAGGTTCCATCAAGATAAGCTCATGTGGCTTCTCCTCCAGGATGCCTCACAGGCAGTCAGCATTGTGTCTTATCAGTAGAGGGACTGAGGAGTGAGTCTCTCACCTCCAAGGGGGAAGTGCTGCTGGATTTCCCAGAATTCTCAGGAGAAAGCCACGCCCACACAGAGGTCTCACTGGCTATCTCCAGATTGACAGGCTAGACTCCGCCCCTACCACTCTTAATCCTCAAATTGACACCAGATTAGGGGACTGCCACATCTTTCCAGAGTTCTGAGTGTCTCAGCCCCATGGGTTGCATGTGTCAGACTGTCCTCTCCTCTTTAACATAACTGTCTGCCTCCTAAACAGAGATTGGGAGAGAATGTCCCGTCCACCCTTAATTATGTCAGAGACTGGTTCTCTCCAGTCTCCCAACAAGTCTGTGACTGAGGGGTCACTGGTCACAAGCAACAGAAGTAACCCTGGAGCATGGGAGCAAGGAAGGTCCTATTGAAGGACGATTGGCTTGGCTTCTCAGGGAAGTCACAGAAAGACTGGAGAAATGTGACAAGGACAAGACGGGACAGGGTCCTAGGCAGATCTGGGCCCTAAGTGGCAACAGCTCTCAGGAGACTTGTCAGGGCCCAGATGCCAGAAGGAGGGGCATCTGTGCTTCTTGAGAATGTCCCCACCTGGAGGTAGCCCCGTTTGACCAGAGGGAGGCAGGACACCTTGATTGAACTGTGTCTTCTATAAAGACTTTCATTTTTTGTGGATGTGGCCTTATTTGGAAATAGTCTTGGATGAAGTCACCCATTAACAGACATAGGTCATCCATAACCTTCCACCAATCAGGTGTTTACAATTTAAGTTCCAAGATCCTTCCCTCCTTCAGATTTGGATTATATTATTTACCACCCTTAGATCACACAGGCTGGTGTGCTTCTTCCACGTGGACTTAGCTGACCCTTTGCTTAGCTGGCTGTTTGTTTGAAGACAAGCCTGTAAGACCCCAGATGTAAGTCTTTCTGATGGCTGGGCCCCATCTGGTTTCTTCACCACACATTTCTCTTGCACCCACATCTTCTGAGAGTGAGTATCCAGCAGGGTCAGAGACCATCGTTCACTCTGGGAGCAGACAGCCTCATCTCCTCCTGCTGGTGCATTTGAACCACCAACCTTGTGTGAACCACCTAAGCTTCATCCATTGTGCCCAAACAAAACATTCAGGGCAGAGCACAGCTGCCCCTGTTGGGTCCCAAGACTGAAACTGATTGTGATGACCATTGCCCAAATCTCCTTAACATGATTGAACGATTCAATTGTTTTGTGTGTGAAGCAGGTGTTAATACAATTACTAAAATATAGAATGGTGTACTAATAAAAGAGACAAAAGGCGGAGAGGCAGGGAGAGACACCGATGACAGAGGCAACGATGAAGATGACGCTACAGCTCCTGAGAGAGGCCAGGAAGGAGATTCCCCCGGGAGCCTTCAGAGAGAACGGCGCTCCGCTGACGCCACACTGCAGGTCTCTAGCCTCCAGAAGTGCCAGACAATACGTTTCTGCCCTCGAATGCTACCCAATCACGGCACTTCGTGACAGCAGTCTGAGGAGCTGAATGCAAGAAGTTAGGTCCCCAAAGAGAGCTGAAGCAGCTGTTACCCAAAGGTAGGTAGGAGTTGTTGAGCAGCCGAGAAACAGCCAATGTTCACCAAATATGCTCATTGCACCCGTTTTACAGGTAGAACACCGAGGCCCAGAGCCTTAAACAGCTTTCTCCAGGCTACTCACTCAATGAAGAGCTGGGGTTCCAGCCCCGTTGTTCAGAGTCCAAAGCTAGGGATTTTATCACACCCAGCTCCCAAGTCTCTGTACACCTGGAGTGGGCCCAGGCGAGTGCAGCGCATGTCAGAGTCCAGTCGCGCTTGCTGGGAGAAGCTTCCTCTCTGTACAGGAGGCCATCTGGAAGGCATGACGTCCCAGAGTGTTCGTGTGTTCTTGCCCCAGATGGAAATTAGAGCCGTGACCACGCTCAGGACTTGTTGTTATGATCTGGGACACCCTGGAAGAACTGTCTGGTGATAGGAGACCCTGAGGTGTCACTTCTCAGTCAGTCTGGCTGGATGGCCTGCCTGGGAATGACAAATCGTGATGCCCTTGGAGAGACTGATCAAATACTAAAGAACAACCACGCTCCAGAGAGCCCCAGCTCATGGAGAAGGAGCCAGGGAAGCTGGTGAGGGCCCTCAGGCCAAGACAGCAGGGACGGAGCCCACCTGCTGTCTTTTCTGTGCCTGTGTCCACTGCCCGCCCCTTTCTGCCTTCTTTCAGAGTGAAAAGACACGTGTCAATTTTCATTTGGAATGAAGGAGGGGGTGTGGGGTGGCTGAGTTCCAAATAAGAAGCTTTCAGTCCCAATGAAATGAGGCCCCTTGTTTCTTTGCTGAAAAGCTCAATGAGTCGTTCATGTGCTAAACCCTGCAGAAACAGTTGTGGCCCCAGACTGATACCAGGCTGGGTTTCTTCCCCAAAGGAGGGAACTAGGTGACAAGAGGGAAGCCACAGGAAAACAGTTTCCATATAAGAAAGCAAGCAGCTCTCTGTAACAGCTACCCAGGACTGCCTGTCACCATGGAAGCAACCCTTCCCAGGACTGACCTCGGGGCGCCTCTGTGAATGCAGCCTTGTACCAAAATTCAGAATCTTCTAGAAAGAGTAACATAAACCAGCCTTGTTGATCAGCTTCCTGGGGATGACATAGAGAGGGCATGAGGCCCAGAAGGTCCTTCAAGCCAGAGCAGGGCTCCAATTCCTGCCTGAGTCCCACTTCATCTTCCAAGGGCCTGTTCAAGAGCCACCCACATCAAGAAACACCTGCTTCTCTCCAGGTCCCTCCGGACGCTGCTTCTGCTGTTGGTTAGTGCGGACAAGTGTCAGATACACACCAGACTTAAAACAGAGTCTGTCTTCCTACTTTTCTGCTCTAAGCCCCATGGGTAGGGTTTGTCTCAGAATTAACCATCTTCCTGGTGTCTGTCTCCCCTAGAATGTGCTGGAAGACAGGCACATCCCCCCTTCCTCCTTAGCAAACACCGCCTGCCTGCCTTCCCTTCTCTCTGTGGCCCTTGAGCTCTGCACTGAGCCCTGTGGCCAAGGAGGGTCTCCCAGCCTCTTCACTCTCCCCCGCCACAGATACGGCCACATTCTAGGTTCTATCACCTAGCGGGACAGTGGGAGCAGCTCGTGCTACTGCTCTGGGAAAGAGAGTGTGTCTTCAGAAAGGGGCAGGGGAGGATGCTGCCAAGCTGGCTGCTCCGTCCCCCAAAACAAACTACTCATAGTGAATCATGACAAGTACCCCCATCTGGGCGCCTCTCTGGGTGGCCAGGTCTCCTTCCCACAGCATGCATCCTGAGTCTCCTCTCGACCCAGTGAGGGACGGAGACAGAGAAGTCAACCCACGTTCCCAGGGTGCCGAGGACTAAGGTGGCTTCTCACTCACAGAGGCGCAGAGCCAAGAGGTACAGCTCCTGGGCTGTGTGGTTGGACCTTGGTCATCAGGGTCAATCAAGCTGGAGTTCTGATGGCAGAACGGTTATGGGTTGGACTGCCAACGTCGAGGTCAGTGGCTGAAAACCAGCAGCAGCTCCCCAGGAGAAAGACGGGGTTTTCTAGTCCCGTAAAGAGTTACAGTCTTGGAAACTCACAGGGGCAGTTCTACCCTCACTGAGTCGGCATCACCCCCAGGGCAGTGAGGGTACGTGCCATTGAAGCAATGCCAACTCATTGTGGCCCCGTAGGAGAGAGAACTGTCCCCATGACTGTCAATTGTGATGGGAGCGGAAAGCCTCATTCTTCTCCCAAGGAAGGGCTGGTGGGTTTGAACCGCCGACCTCCTGGTGAGCAGCTCAGCTGATGGCTCAGCAGGGCTCCTTTTCATGGTCCCCAGCTTACACATGAGAAAGGGGTAGCTCACACAGATTCAGGGTCTCCTGGTTACGGGGGGGTTAGTCTGAGCGCAAGTCAGATAGTTCGCTTCAACAAGGCCTTCTGTGTGTGTGTGTGTGTGTGTGAGAGAGAGAGAGAGAGAGAGAGAGAGAGAAATCGCACCAAGAGCCCCGGACCTCCAGAGACCAGAGCCCTGGGGGTTTTCTGGGCTACAGTGCTGGTTTGGAGAGGGGGTTTCCAGCCTAGGGAGCTTATAGAGGCTGCACCAGGTTCTACCCTCGGCAGGGTCTGAGGTCTCTGGCCCCAGGGGAGGCCCCGGCATCTGATGGGTTTGTTTTGTTGTTTGTTCTTCATGTCTGAAATGAATGTGTATGTCACTGCAGACTCGAAGTTCACTTTAGCTTTTTGCCCATATTTAGATCCAAGAGGTAAGGTTATAAATTAATTAGCCAATTTTGTGAGGTTTTTTTTTTCTCTTTTCAATTTTGGTTTTTAAAGAAAAAACCAAAACAGTCCAGCAGAGCCTATCCAATCAGTAACTACCCCATGAAAGCCTCCAGATATCTGGGCCTTCTTTTCTCCCTCCCTCTCTCCCACCCTCCATCACTTCCGGTCTCATCCCAACCCCTCTGTCTCTGCCCTTAGCCTCTTCAAGGTCTTCAGAGTCTGGTCCACGTGTATGAAAGCCATTTTTCCATCCTGGTGTCATTCAATATGTGTCTTTATGCCTTCACCCTCTCCCACAGAGCCACTCAGAATACTCAACTCAGAGACCCCATGGGACGGAGAAGAACAGCCCTGTGGCTTTCTGAGGTTGTCAATCTTTATGGGAGTTGAAGCCTCCTCTTTCTCCCTCAGGGTGACTGGTGGTATTGAACTACTGACTCTGGCCAAGGGCCCAATGCATTACCACAATGCTGCCAACTGGTGGGTTTAAACCACTGACCTTGTGGCTAGCAGCCCCAAACTTAACACCTTGGACCACCAGGGCTTCTCGTAAAGCATACGGTGATGTGCTAGTATAGCCAGAGCTAGCTGGGTCCTCAGCCTTCCTGCGTGTGGGTGGGCCTTCCATCTCTCATCCCCCCTCCCCCCGTCTCCCCGTCCCTTCATATCTCCCCTGGACCTGGAAGCGCCAAGATGTGGCAGATGCTCTCACGGGGGCCCGGTGATTTCTGTCAGCCTGACAGCCAGGCACAACACTGTCAACATCCAGAAATGCATCCCTTTCAAAGCAATAGCATGGTGTACCATCCCCGTCCTCGCCAATTCCCAGACTGCTAAGCCCAAGGGGGCCACAGTCTTACAAACAGCCCTTGGCTATAGACTGCTGGCATCCAACCCCAGTGGGCCAACAGAACTAAGAGTGAGGGGGTGGGTGGGGTGGGCAAAGGGGCACCAGGCCTCACCAACCACTTCCTTACTGATTTGTGCAAGAGCTGGTCCAGCAGGAAGACCTCCCTGGCAGGAGTGAGGCTGCTGACAGCAGAGGGGCTGGGGAAGGGGTTGTGGGAAGGTGGGAGAGAGCACAGGAGCTGTATGTCCAGGCTCCTCCAAACTCCGAACCCCACAAAACTCAAAGACCTTCCAACAATCCAGCTGCCATCATGTGGGCTTGGCCTTGTGATGCCCGAGAGTTAGAGGGCTGCCATTGGCCGTCATCTTTTCAGAAGCAAGTTGCCAGGCCTTTCTTACGTGGTTAGTGAGCAAACCATTTCCCCTTGGGCTCCGGAAGAGCAGCAGCTGGTGTGGTCCCTGGTGGTGGGATTACCTGGTCTCCCTGGCAGGTAGCCCAGCAGGAAGACGTGCTTGTAAGTAACTGGCAGATTCTCTCCCGGTCTGTGTAAGTCCAGGGTGGGTAGGGTGTGTGCGCATCACGATGTGTTGCCCAATAAGCCAGGGAAGCACAGCCTTACTTGTCTTATGTACCTATCAGTAGGGAGCAGGTTGGCATGTTTGTCACCACACCAGGATTGCTGGGTGCCCTTTCCCTATCGGGAGTCGTAGTTTGGGAAAGAAGCGTTGCTTCTACAGGGCGGGGCTGCGGGGCCGGCAGAGGCAGGCCCTAGCTGCACACCTGGAAGCTGAATTGTGGATGTAGTGGGAAGGGAGAAATGGTACACTGCAGATCAATGGGGGAGCACAAGTCAGTTACTGCTTCTCTGGGGGGTCATCTGACATCCCAGGCCGTGGATGAGAATGAAGAGTGAGTTGGTGTTCTATTCGGATCTTCTGTGGAATAAGCTGATGCCCCTCTCTCCTACTCTTCTTTAGGGGGCAACCTCCCTAACGGAAGCCTGCCAGGCTATGCCTGCCCCCCAGGGAGGGCCAAGGACCACCTGAAAGGGGATGCAAAGGTGGCCAAGGCCTGCCTCTCAAGGTAGCACAGCTCGGTGGCACCAGCTGCTCCACAGTTCCCAGGCTCTGAGGAACCTGGCTGAAGCTGGACTTGACACACACCCCATCTCCGCTTGGCTCCATCCGTGGTCCTGCCTGCCCTGCTTCCTTCCAGAGGACCCAGCTGCTCAGCAGGTAGGTTTAGAGCACACTGCCTGCCTCCGGCGCTCCTTCTCGGAGCCCGGCTGCAGACAAGCAGTGAGAGCATTTGGCCGGGCTTGCTGATGTCTAATCTCCGTGATTCCAAGGGAGCCGCCGACTCTGACACGCAGGTTTCCCTCCCTCGCCCAGAAAAGGCCAGCCCAGGCTGTCTACAAAGACGCCCCGAGGAAGTGCAACAGGCTGATCTTTCTCTAACTCTTTGCCTCCCTGGCACTTACGACCTTGCTGGGGGGAGGGCATTTGTCCTGCAGGTAAGAAAGCTCAAGCCATCCATCGCGAGGCAGGAGCAGTAGAGAGGAAAGCACCCACCACCAGCCAGGCAGGACAGCGGCCAATGGGCCCTTAGCAGCCTAACTCCGAGGGCTCTGGGGAGGGGCTGAGCCTCATTTCCTCACGGGAGGGCGAGGAGATGCCCTGGACCCAGGGTCTTCCTGCCCCCCAGGCTCTGTCCTCCTGAATCCCCCTCTGCTCAGACCGGAGCCTCCAGGTCCGCCTTCACTTCCAGACCCAGGCACCCCAACCTTTCTAGCAGGTTCCGGTTGGCGACAGAGCCCATGGATCTAGACCCAGTCTACCTGCAGTCCAACACCAGGTACCTGCAGTCCAATACCAGGTAAGTGCTCAGTGCTTTCCACTCTCATCCTTCTCCCTACTGGAGAAGTGGGAGTGGGGTGGGGGTGCAGGGCTCTCTGCAGAGTTTGCAGTAGAAGACGCAGGCCTGAAGGGCATTTAGGAGTCAACTCTTGGTTCCTAAATCAAAACCAAACTCACTGCCATTGAGTCAACGCCCACTCACAGAAATCCTACAGGACAGGGTAGGACTGCCCCTGTGGGTTCCCAAGAGTGGAGCTTTACTTTACAGGAGTAGAAATTTCTACTTTATAGTAGCAGAAATCCTCTTCTTTCTCCCTCCCAGCGAATGGTGGTTTCCAGCTGCTGGCTTTGCAGTTAGCAGTCCAATGCATGACCCGGATGCCACCAAGACGCTGCTGGTCCCAGGAAAGGGTCCTTAAAAACTGGTGTGTCTCAGAGGCCCATTGTCCTTGGGTACTCCCAGCGGCTGCAGCGTGGCCTGGGAAAGAACAGTGCTTTGGGGATCCAGGCTGGCATGGAGTCGATACTGGGTTCTGGCAGGGTAGAAGGACCCTTGTGAGTTTCTGAGACTGTAACTTTTTTTTT
>PVJH01042293.1:0-14398 GCA_004026705.1 Nesogale talazaci
GCATAAGACACAGCTGCAAGAGGGTGACCCCCACTGGCCTACCACCTCTGAGAGACTCTTTAATATAAGAAGACCTTTGCGAGGGAAGAAAGGCGATTTGCCAGAAGACAGACCCAAGTCTCCAAAGACAGCTACGATGGAGTCGAGAGAGCGGGCAAAGCTGACGTTGGGATTAACGTTTGTCAGCCCATAACTTTGTCCTCAGGAGCCTTTGGGCAGTGCAGATCTATTTCCGAACGAATGCATTCGTTCCCTAGTGTAAGAATTTTCCTGGTGGTTGTGACATTTTTTTTAACCAGAAGAGGAAAGCAGTTTGGCGATTCCATAGAAAAATGAAAGGGGAACTCATTATGTAACTTGACGTCTAGATGCATACAGATCTAAACCTTTTGAAAACAGAAACTCAAACCACAGATACCTGGGAGCTAATGCACACTGATTGCAGCATTACTCACAACAGCTGACAACGTGAGACGCCCCACGAAGGAATGGTGGAAAAGAAATGTGGTGTGTGCATACAGTGAGGATCATCTCATATTAGGCATTGCACATTAAAGTGTCTTGTAATTCATTTTATTTATTTCTGCCGTTGAAAAACTATAAAGAACAGAATGGACACCCTGGTCCCACAATTTCTAAGTGAGATTTTGGTGGCATATTTGAGTTGTACAACCAACTTCACCCTCCTTTTGAAAATCCTTCCTCCTCAATGAACACAGTCTCACTGCCCTTGAGGTTTCTTTTCCCATCTTTCAAGTGGCCATTGTGACGTGGATCTCACAGAGATAAGTCTTCAAAGAGCATAAGTTCAAAGCAGACAATCGTGACTACTTAAGCTAAACTATTTTTAGGTTTGGAGAAGACTTCAGGGGATGGTTGAGCTAGAGGTTTAACGATGGACTCGGCAAGATAGTTTTAGAGATTTTTCTCACCTCTCTGGCACCAGGAAATCCATATTCTGTGAGAATTTGAGCATTCTTCATCTCCCTCATCTCCTCTTTTGATCAGAATTCTGTTACAGAATCGTCGATTAAAGCATTGGGTAAGTGGATGGGCACCATCCAGTTCTTCTGGTCTTCTGGCAAAGGAGGCAATTAATTATTCAATTAATTGTTCACTTCATCCCCCTCTGATTCCTGGCTCTGTTTCTTCATTTCTTGCTACAGATGAATAGAGACAATGGTGACACCTTGGACAGTCATTTGTCAATTTTTAGGATGGCAGGCACTACAATGTACCAGTAGGTGAACAGAAACACTGAACATGATATTAAACCAATGAATTGAGATATTCCTTAAAGCCCTGATTGTAAACCTCTATGCCCAGGAACCAAATCCTATGAGGTATTTGGTTGTATATAAGCAACCTCAGAAACTATTCTTCTTTCTGTAGTAAATTCGAGGAGGTACTCCCTCCCCTCAAAAAACCCTAAATTTGTGCTGAGTGGAGCTTTTGTAGTATGCATTTTCCCCACTGGGAAAGCATCGAGCAGCTTACTCTGAGTTAGTGCACCCAGTGGCATGACCTGGGAAAGTTCTCTCTGGTCACAGTGAATTTTTTCATAAAAGCAGTTTCACTAGATTCTCATTTTTTGCCTTGGCCAATTTAAAAGAAGAGTGGGTGGCTGTGAAATTTTGGTTTCTGCTCTGGAAAAATGCGGCAGAAACTGTTGTGCTATCAAGTACAGCTTACAGGGACAGGCCTATGGGGAAAATGCAAGTATATAAGTGGTTTTCCCACTTCAAAAAAAGGTGAAATATTGATTGATGACAAACTTCATTCTGGATGCCCATCAACACCCCGGATTTATGAAAATGTCATCTCATAGTGCAGTTGGAGTTCTTTTGAACAGGTCAGACTGTCAAGCTTTCTATTTAAAGATTGCATAACATTGTGCAACCAAAAAGACCTGATTTGTGTCAGGTGGGAGACTGGTTTGACCACCATGAAATATCACCTGCTCACACAGCCATCTCAGTGGACCACTTTTGGTGCACAGTATTCCTCTCTTGCCCAATGCACCTGACCCAGCTCCATGCAGCTTCGTTTGTTTTGTTGTTGTTGCTGTTGCTGTTGTTGTTTTTGCCATGACTGAGAAAAGACATGAAAGGACAGCAACTTGACGACATAGAAGAGGTGAAGAAAATAATGAGGGAGGTACTATCAGCCATCCAAACAGATGAGTTTTGAAAACTGTTTTTAAGAATGGAATCGCAGAGTTGGAAAGGAGAGCACTTTGAAGGTGATAAAGTTGTTTTGTTAAAAAAAATTAAATGCATAGCTTTGAAAAAATTCTGGGGTTGTTTTGGTACCTGCCACATATATCTATCATGTAAGTTTTGCCAATTCGACATTTTACAGGTGTACAACCTATTAAAGTAATTATGGTCTACCTACTCACTTATCTGACATTGTGCTTTTATAGCAATAGTTGCTTTAATGTCAACCATCCAATTATTTTGCTCACTAACAATGTATGTCTTGTAATAAGGAATTCCAAGATATGAGAAGAGAATAGAACTGGCTGTGAAAGTTAAGGTTATGTGTCCACTTGGCTGGGTTATGATTCTTAGCTGTTGGATAGTTATGTGATAGTGCAATTTGGCAGTTATGTAGTGATGTGCTCTTATCCCCCAGTTTTGCATAACTTCAGTTTAACAGCCTGGTCTTTGGAAGCAAACCATGTCGATAGGTGAGGACTGGGTGTAATTGGTTTTACAACCCTCTCCTCAATCAGTTGGATTTTTCCATCATTGTACACTGAGATTTAGCAATACAAAAGCAATAACTCTTTCTCCCTCACAGCTGTCTCTGGTAACCACTTGGGTCACTATGCACTTGCTTTTTATGTGAGTGAGATCATATATTAATCCTTTTGTGATTGACTTACCTCACTCAGTATAATGCCTTCAAGCTCCATTCTTATTGCAGCGTGCTCAAAAACGTAATTTCTTTTATGCTGATGGAATAGCAAGCATTCCATTATATGTATGTGGGATGCACATTTTGTTTATCCAGTCATGCATGCATGGGCATTTAGCTTGCTTCCACCTTTGTTTTTCGTGATTAAAGTGGTAGTGAACATCGGTGTGCAAATATCTGTTATAGCCTCAAGCATAGAAACAGTTGTGAGGATGGTGTCAGACCAAGCAGTGTTTCATTCTGTTATGCATGGGTCGCACCTAACAACAACAAATACCTAAGAACGGAAATGTTGGATCGTGCATAGGTCTATGCCACTTGTCTCTCTGTCTATTGGATATGGTGACTTGCATGTTGCTGTGATGCTCAAAGCTGTGTCCCCTGTATTTCAAATACCAGCGGGGACAACCAAGGTGAACAAGTTTCAGTGGCTCCTCCAGAGTAAGAAGGGATGATGAAGAAAGAGTAGACTGTCCAATTCTAAGGAATGAACCCTGAGGATATTATGAATAGCACCAGAACATTGTCAGATTCACTGAAGTCCAATAAGTAGAATTAGTATCCGAATTTACATCCCAACTGCTAAAGCTAGTGACGAAGAACTCTACTTTAATCTGAAATTGATCAAACATGCAATTAAGATGCCTGGTGATTGGAAGGTGAAAGAAATAAGGAGGAAGGGACAGCAGTTGGAAAACCTGACCTTGGTGATAGAAACATAGACGTCACACGATAGAATTTTGCAAGACCAGTGATTTATTCACTACAACTACCTTTCCAACAACATACATGGCAACTCTCCACATGGACTTTGTCCAATGAAACTCACAGTAATCAAATTGACTCCATCTGTGGGAAGAGATGATGAAGATGCTGAATACCAGAAGCCAAAATGACACAAGGGGTTGACTTTGGGGCCAACCATCCATTGATCATTTGTGAGCTCAGCCTGAAGTTGAAGAAAATTTTTCGTTATGTTCCATCAACAAAGGAAAGGACTGAAAACAGGATCTAAAATATGACTCACTTCACTTCTGAGGAAAACTCAAGAATCCCGTACCAGCTGTAGAATGACATCAGGAACATCATGAATAAGAACATCAAGAACAATGAGAGGTAATGGTCATGGAAAAGACAGGAAAGGAAGTAGAGGTAAAGGTGGATGTCAGAGAAGACTCTGAGACTTACTCTTGAGGTCAGAGCAGGTAAAGTGAATGGAAGAAATGAGTAAGTAAAAGAACAGAGCAGAAATTTTCAAAAGGCAGCCCAAGAAGACAAATAAAGCACTATAATGAAATATGCAGACTTGGAGTTGGAAAACCAAAAGGGAAGACTATACTAGGTCTACATCAAACTGAAAGAAATAAGGAAAAACTCAAGCCTCAAGCTGAACTATTGAGAGTTCATATGGGCAAAACATTCAGAGATACAGGAAGTATCAAAAGAAGACAGAAGGAAGACACAGAGTCATTCAACCATTTCAAGACGTGGAATATGATAAGAAACTAATGATACTGGAGGAAGAAGTCCACGCTGCACTGAAGACAACAGGCTCCAGGGATTGATGGAATACCAATTGAAATGTTTCCACAAGCTGAGGAAATATTGGAAGCACTTATCTATTTGGAAGACAGCTACCTAGCCAATTGACTGGAAGAGATCTATATTTATGTGCGTTTCAAAGAAGGGTGGCCCAACATAACCCAGAAATTAACAAACAATATCATTAATATCACCTGCAAGTAAAATTTTGACATCACTCAATAAGTGTTGCGATAGTACGTCAACAAGGAGTTGCTAGAAATCCAACCCAGTATCATTGCATGAGGTCAGATTGATCTTAGCCGAAATGAGAGAATATCGGAAAGATGGTTACTTGTGTTTTACTGAAAATACAAAGGCATTTGACTATGTAGGTCATACCAAAGTATGGAGAGCATTGAAAAGAATGGGAATTCCAGATCACCCCACTTTGCTTATGTGGAACCTGTATATATGGAATAAGGACACTCATTCAAACAAAACTAGGGGATACTCATTGAGTTGATTCTGACTCATAAGGATCCACCCTATAGAAGAGGGTAGACCTGCTTCTGTGGGTTTCCCAGAATATACCTCTTTACAGGAGAAGAAAACCTGGTATTTCTCCCAAGGAGTGACTGGCAATTGCAAGCTGTTGAGGTTTAAAATCAGGAAAGGGGTATGTCAGGATTGTATCTTTTCATCGTACCTTTTCAATCTATATACTCAACAAATAATCAGGGACGCTGGACCATATAAAGAAGAACATTATGATTGAAGGAAGAAAGGGATACAAAGTTGCTTGCTGAAAGCAAGAAGGGCTTTCAGGATTTGTTGACGAAGATCAAGGACTAATTTCAGGATGGAGTAGGATTCAATGTAAATAAAACTAAAGTCCTCACAAGGGGACCAATAAATAAGATCATGGTAAAAGGAGAGAAGGTTGATATTGTCAAGGATTTTCATCTTGTTTAGGTACACGATCAATGCTCATATAAGCAACAGCCAAGCCATCAAATGATGTATTGCGTTGGGCAAATCTCCTACACAAGACCTCTTTAAAGAATTGAAGAACAAGACTGTCACTTTGAGTACTGAGATGTGCCTGGTCCAAGCATGACTCATGGACATGTGAAAGTTTTAAAATTATTAAGGAAGACTAAAGAAGAATCTTTGCACTTGAACTACGCTGCTGAAAAGACTATTGAAATTACCATGGACTTCGTCTCAGAAGACATGCAGCCAGAATGCGTCTTAGAATGGAGGATATCAAGACTTCCTTTCAAGTGCTTGGGACCTGTTGTCAGGAAAGACTGGTTGCTGGAAAAGACATCATGCTTGGGAAAGTAGAAGGGCATCAACAAAGAGCGTCTCTGTGAGTCCCAGCCCATTACTTTGGTTTTGAGTTTGAAGATTGGGGTGGAAGATGAGGATTGGCTACCAAGAGGCCTGAGGTAACTTTCTGAGGGAAGGGGTTCTTTGATCACAGAGAGATTATGCAATGGTGCCAAAACTCATCAGATGATCTATTCCAAAAGGGTGAGATTTGGTGTGTGCACTGACTGCCAATGATTGAAGACTGTAGCCTTTAGTGTGGCTTACACAGCATAAAGGGGGAAAAATCCTCATAACTGGACCAATAAGCAACATTATGATCAACAAAGAAGCGACTGGAGATTTTTTTGGATTGCAGGATTTCTTCCAAATAAGGAGCCCCGGTTTCTCAGTAGGCCAGTGTCGGGCTGTTAACCCCAAGATTGACAGTTCTGTGCCATCAAGTGATACATGGGAAGAAGGTGAAGCTGGCCGCTCTCATAAAGGTTCATAGCATCTCAACCCTCAGGAACAGTTCCACTCTGTCCAATAGGGTTGCTTTGTGTCTGAGTCAATGTAATGGCAGTTTAGTGGGCTTTCAATGCCAATTTTCCCAATATATGCTTTCACCCCTCAGATGTACACACTCATAGCTAATTTATAGTGCTTGAGCTTAAAATGTCCAAAGCAAAAAAATCTATTCCTTCAAAATCTTCCTCCTCCCCAAGTCTTCTAACTTCAGTAAGTTGCATCGCCATCCTCCACGTAACTGTTTAGGTTGAAAATCTGGGAACCACTCTTTCATCTCTCTCATACCCCTATATCCAGCACAGAAAATTTGTTGATGGCAGCTGTGTTAGTCTGGGTTTACTAGAGAAACAAATCCAGAGACACTCATATATGTATAAGAAGGAGTTTTATATATGTATAAGTTATATATGTATATGTATATATAAGTTCATATATTATAAGAAGGAGTTTTATATCAGAGTAATTATATATTAAGAACACATTCCAGTCCAGTCCATAGCAAGTCCATAAATCTAATAGGAGCCCATGAATCTGATACTAGTCCATTAATCCCTCTTGCAACTCACACCGCACATACAATGATGCAAAATGCAGGAAGATCATGGGCTGGTGACTGAAAAGTCTTGTGGATTCAGTGGTAGAAGCATTTTCAGGGCTCTTGTGGGTCTCAGCTTTGCTCCAACAGCTCTCTGAGTGAGTCAACAGCAGGAAGGTGAAACTGAGAGAGAGAGAGAGAGAGAGAGAGAGAGAGAGAGAGAGACTCTCCCAAGGTTCAGCAAGGCTCAGCATGGAAGAGGAAGGCAGAGAGAGAGAGAGGAAGTTCCCAGAATCCTCAAGAGAAGGTCATGCCCACAAGAAGGCACCATCAGGCCTGATTGACACGTTAGAATCCCCACTTACACTTATTTATCAAGGTAATATGAAATTTTGTAACCACTGCAGTAACCTCCAAAATACACAATCTAAGCACATTTCACTAACTCTACTATCAAATTCTGCGAGGATCACCATCCAAAACCAAACTCACTGCCACTGACTCATTGTGGACTCAGACAAAAGAAGCAGCTCCTGTCCCTCCATACAACACTCGCCCCTGGATTCTAGTAACTCTCTCTCTCTCTCTCTCTCTCTCTCTCTCTCTCTCTCTCTCTCTCTCTCTCTGTCTTGGCCCTTTCTAGCCTCTGAGTTGGTGACCATGATATTAGCCAAGGGACACGGCAATATCCCTGTGAGGTTTCCTGAAACCTTATCCATTCTTTATAAGCAGTCCCTTGGATTATTCTACTCAATCACCCGATGTGTGTGTGCCCATTCTTGTCTGTCATACCCTGGTATTGCGAGAGATGGCATGGTGAGCAGAGATACTTGGGTGAAAGGGTGAAAGGAACAGCACCAAGGTGGAAGATGTGGTGGGAAGAGTGGTCCCGGGGACTTTGAGAAATCAAAGCACCTTCCTTGATTCTTCCTTCTCCATTTCCACCCCTACACCATCTCCCCAAACACAAACCCATCCATTCTACTTCCTCATCATCTCCCCAAAGTTCCTGCTTCTCTTCTCCTCACTGACCTCATAATGTTTTGCCTCCGTGAGTTAATCTGGGTAGACTCAAGAAACAAATTCATGGACACTGACATGTGAATAAGAAAGAGCTTCATTTAAAAGAGCAATTGGATATGGAGAAAACATCCCAGCCCAGGTCAGATCAAGTCCATAGGTTCTACATTAGCTCTTATGTCCAATACCGATCTATAAAGTCCTCCTCACACCCACGCAACACATGCAATGATGCTGAATGAAGGAAGATCACAAGCCAGTGGGTGGAAAGTCTTGTGGATCCAATGGCAGTGTAAGCATCTCACCCCTGGAACGGGTCTCCACTTGGCTCCTCCAGCTCCAAGGCTCGAACATTGCTCCATGTATCATATTATAAGGCATGTCTCACAGGGAATCTCAATATGTCCCACCGCCAGCAAGTTACTTATCTCCCCAGTGCCTCCAAATGAGTTCATCAAGCTGTGACCTTAGTGACAGGCTAAACTCCACCCCTTTACTCTTAAGTCTCAAATTGACAACAAAATATATAGCAACCACACTCAGTTACTGTACTAGCTTTCCAATCATCCTCACACTCTAGCCAGCGGTCTCCTCATAACTTCCAAAATAAACACAAACTCATAGGCAAAGACCACACATTCCTTCTGTAATGAACGCAGCAGACAACTTTGGTACACCGACACTTCCTAGAACCTGAGGGACTCACCCTCCACCTCATAATGTTTTGCCTTATAATGTGTTAATCTATCTCTTCTTTAGCATCCTCTGCCTTCTTTACGCTACCTCCTTCATTTTGACCTTCATATGTATCCTACAGAACACATCTCAAGGTCTATCTTCTTTCAACAGGAAGCCTCTGAGATCACCCACCTGCCTCCGGTGATCAGCTTGCCTCCCATCTGAGTGGGATGCCACTGTGACACCCAATGCTTCTATTATGCCCCAGGAGTTTTTTCATGTTAGCCCTACTTATGCTAGGCAGAGCAGGGCACATAGTAGGATGTCAGTTAATGCTTGTTGAAATCACACATGAACTCCAATTAATTTACTAGGGGTGGACTGTGGTGAGCAAGGGAGAGAAAAGGGAGAGCAAGGGAGAGAATAACGTGGCAATTACATCATCTATTTACTTGAGCAGGTAGAGTCTAGTCTGTCAATCAGGTCATAGCCAATAATTGCCCTGGGCGGCATGGTCTTCTCCTGAGGATTCTGGGAACTCCCATCTTCCTCCCTGGAGGTGTGGCACACACTGCTTCACCTTCCTGCTGACTAGTCACATGGAACCATACTAATGGCAGCCACAACCCTGGAATTGCTTCCACCACCATTGGATCCACAGCCTTTCCACCCACTGGCCTGCGATCTTCCTGCATTCAACAACATTGCATGTATTGTGTGAGTGTGAAGAGGAATTCATAGACTGATATCAGACTATATGGGCTAATACCAGACTTATGGACTTGCTCTGAACTGGGCTGGGATGTTTTTTTCATATACAAGTTCTCTTTGATATAAAGCTCTTTCTAACTCATGTGAGTGTCCCTGGATTTTTTTTCTCTAGTTCCCACAGACTAACACAAATACAGAGTGGGAACAAAAGTCCAGATGAGAACAGACCCAATCGGCTAAACAGGGAAGTACAGACTTTACTCTGAGGGCATTAAGGAGCTTTGGGTGATCTTCAGCAGTAGTGAGGACCAGATCCTATGTACATGTCTGCCAACCTTAGCATGTTAGATAGTCATGGAGGTGAAAGACAATGGCACTCTTGATCTAGGTAGGATGAATGGAGAATGGTGGCAGGGAGTGGGGTGCAGAATAAAAACTTCCTTGAAGGACATGACAAACTTGTAGACATAGAAGCTAAGAGAGGCAGGGTGACATTCTTCCCTGGGATTTCACGGACACTTCTCAAAGCTCAGTTCATCTCTACTTCTGAAAACTTGACTTGCAGCATAAGAGTTAAAGCACAGTCGTTAGGATCAAAGGATGAAGTCGCTTGTGCGCAGGGATTTTGTTTTAGTCACTGTCATTTCCTCCCATGTGCCCGGTGCACAGCCGATACTCAAGTGATACCTGCACAGTCAATAGCATTCCACTCCCACCCTTTGCAAACCATGTAACTTGGAGTATGCTATGTCTTCCCTATGCAACTATTATCTTTTCTGTGAAGTTGGTGATAATAATAGAATATTATAATTAATTCAGAGACATGGTATGAAGGTGGCATGAGATTATTATTATTATTATTTTAATTCTGACCAATCCCAAATGGAGCCTTTCCTTCCAGAACCTAGTTTCTCTGTCTTTCACTCTCAAAGCATAAATCTGTTCTCCCTGAAGCCAACTTCTCCATTACGAATGATAGGCACAATACTTAGGACATACAAGAAGATTTGGTTTCTTTTAAAATCAGAAGAAAATCCCACTAGGGCAGTGATGTCACAAAAAATCAGAATAAAAAAGAATACAGCAAGAATAAATCCATCTGGATTTTCATTTTTCTACATTGTATAAAGTTATAGTATACATAGTCAGTCATATAAGTAAGGAGCTAATGCCAAGGGTGTAAGTAGAAAGCAAATGTTTTGAGAATGATGATGGCAACAAATGTACAAATGTGCTTGGCATACAATGGATGCATGTATGGATTGTGATAAGAGTTGTATGAGCCCCCAATAAAATGATTAAAGATTTTTTAAAAGGAAGCAGCAACTGCTGAAAAAAAGCAGTTGTAAACTATCATTTTAATGCCTTTCTCTTTTTGTTCTAGCATGAAGGGCCTCTTGAATCCCAAGAGCATGTTGTGGTACTGTTTTCCCTATCATCCAGCTCTTATAATGCAAAGCATAATTTGATTGTGCATCAAGCATCTCCTACCAGCCAACACTGTGATGTGATGTGAACAAACCTACTGAAAGAAGAGGGAGAAATGGTCTTTGGATTTAGAGTGTGCAGCAGGCACTCTCTCCCTGCCAGCCACCTCATGCTGACAAATAGCCACTGGGTTAACAACAGAGGAGCGGTCCAGGAGGGTGGCAAAGGGACAGAACAACCCAGACAGAAGTCTTATCTCCTTAAAAATTCAGGATGGGAGCGAATGGGAAGTCCCTAACGCATGATGAACTCTGTGTATTTGGAGAAAGGTGACACAGCATTGGGGCATAGTATCATTCTGCACATCAGGAGCCGACAGCTGAAAAAAATGCAACAGGAGGCACATACAGGTGATGAGACTTGAAGCATGGAAGCTTTCCCTCTTGACATTTGTAACGTATCCTGTCAAAATTCATCTTGATTAAACTGAAGTGCCCATCTCCGAAGGTCCAAAAGGAGAATAGTAATTCCATGTGAAACGTAAAGACCTCAATGGGTTCCACTACTTCCATGTTCAGATAAACTCTCAACCACTTAGGTAAACAGGGGCATAAGAGGACATGACCAGACTACAGCTCTGCCAGAAATCTCCTGCCAACCATGTGTCAACTCCAAGATGGAGTGCCACCCAAACCAAGCTATGACTTCTCTCTGCAAAATGCAGTCATAAGTTATTTTTATCTTCTTTATGCTGACATCTTTGTTTCCTATCATGTTCACAAGAAATACTTGCCGTTTTTATCTCAAATTAATTCAGATAATTTTTCAAATCCACTTGTAAAAATTATGAAGTTCTTTCTAGTTAACAAAAGTCCACTGTAGGGTTGTTTATAAGATCTAAAAAATGGAAATTAACAAAATGTTTATCAAGAGAGGATGGATTAAATACATTTTAATCTGGCCTTACCTGGCTATTAAAATTGTTATTTTTATCTCTTATTTACCGATATAGATGAAATTCATGATATATTGGTGAATCTAAACTGTAAAAGAAAAATTCATTAAAGACCTGAAAGATATAATTCCCTTTATAAAAAAATAGCTTTTCAGTTACATGTATATAACTGCTATATATTTCAGCTATATATAACTACTTTAAATATAACATATTTCAGTTGATATTCAGTTATATATAACTGAAATATATATTGATTGGGGTTTTTTCAAAGAACAGAGATAGGTTGTTTCTTTGTTTGTAAGTATAAGTATTTTTTCTCCCTTAGTATTAAAAGAAATCAAAACACTCACCCCCTTTCTCCTTTTAAAATTTCAGTTGAACATGTTTTTTATCCATTAGACAAAGTCATTCCTTTTTTAAAAAAGCATTTCTTGAGGCAGCATTTCTCTTCATTGGAATGCGATGTGACTTTGAAAAGTTGGAGCAGGATAGGCAATGCCATTGCCACAACGTCCACTTTTCTAAAAGCACATTGCTTTCCCATCCCATGGGCTGCTTCTCCCTTCTTCACTTAGTAGGGCCATCCTCAAATGAAGACACATATGTGCTGAAGATGCTGATATGCCGTGGCAACACCAGGGAAGTCCTCACGTCCAAAGTGAGGGTAGGCGTAGGGGAAGCTGAGGGAAAGAACGTTCCAGGCAGGACAACAGCATGACCGAAGGCCTCTATGGGAGCACACGCATGTTGTCTTTGGAAAGCAGTATGAAGACCTGATGGCTGGGTGGAAGGTCAGTGAGGGGAAAGATGGAGTATGTGGATTATAAAGGGTCCTGGATATCATACCCAAGAGCCTCTGTCCTGGAGGGGATGGCACCACTGGGTTTTTAAGTGGCAGAACGTAAAGGGCAGTGGAATTTTCACAAGACTCGTCCGAGGGCTGAAGGTGGAAGATGAGAAGACCCTGCATGAAAACCCATCACTTTGGCCACAAGAGTCTGACTCTTTGTAACACTGTAGGGTGGAGAAGACCTGCCCCCTAGGCTTTCCAAGGCGCTGCCTCTTGATGAGAGCCCCAAGCCACCTTGGCTTTCTCCCATTGAGCCTCTGATGGGTTTGAACCACCAATCTTACAATTAACATCCTAACTGGAAACCCACTAGCCTGCAGGGGTAACTGGATGAAGACAGTGACATTGGAGAAGAAAAGATAGACAAGAAACTTCCATTTTCACTTCCCTGCATAACCACAACAAAGCACCACACAAACCAGGTGGTGCCAAACAATTCGGGAGGTGAGAAGCCAAGCAAGACAATATCCTTGACCCCTTCCATCTTTTCTTCGTTTTTCATGAAGTTACAAATCCAAAAGGCACTGATAGGACCATACTATTTACCTTGAAATGAGGCACATGTTCAATCTCTCCCATCTATCTACCCAGTTTCCTGATCCCAGAGTTTACCTGGTTCTCCCCCAGTAAAGAACAATGATGATCAATTAAAGGACATGAAAACTAAGCTGACAGACCTTCGCAAATCTATTATGTTCCATTAAGAGAGGACTTAACCTTCCTGCTAAAACCAGGAGGCATAGATGGTCCATTTCTGTCATCCTTTCCCCACAAATCTAACAGAAGACTCTCTGTAACCCCCCCTTCCCCGCCCCCCAAGAGGAAATATTTATTTCCTCATATCGTTTCTCCGATTGAGTCCTTAAATCCACACAGACACACTGAGCGGAGCTCCAGGTGAGGCTCAAGTCCGGAACAGAAGTCGGTGCAGTTGAAACAGACCTCCAGTACTGCGGTGAGCGACACATTGAGCCTCAAGTCAGCAGTTCAAATTCATCGCCTGTTTCATGTGCAAAAATGAGGCTGTTTTCTCTTGTAAAGATTTCAAAGTCTCTGAAACCCGAAGGGGCAGTTCTGCCGTGTCCTAAGGGACTCCATAAGTCAGTATCAGTCTAGGGCAGTGAGACGGGTTGTTCGTTTGGGTTTATGACTCTTTCTCTTTGTCTAGTTTGTGGCAGGCATTCCCTAAATTGTCTAGAAGCTATAGCTGCACAGAGAGCAGGTCAGGGAGATAGTTAGGTGCTGAGCAGAGAAAAGAGCTGACTCAAGGCATATGTAAAACGAAAGAAGGGAAGGCTTCTGATGGAGTCCCACGACCACAACCACGCTGCCTCTGATGATCCCAGTTTGCCACTGAGACCCTGTGCAGGAATAAAGCCCAGTGTGCGTCAGGCAGCCACTGCCCAGACACAGGCTGCCACCCGTTGGCAGCCCCTGAGCCCGAGAGAGCAAAAGAAAAGCGGGTTGAAAGAGAGACACGGGTCTCGCCTGCCCCTCGCTGCCCGATGGCGCTGGAAACAATTCGGGGGATGTTTGAACGAAAGTCCTCCGCCACTTGCCTTTACAAGGCGGCACCGAGCGGTGACAGCGACCCTAAGTCCTGGCGGGCTTCGGGAGGCCGAAAAGGACGCTTGCCTAAGCCCGGGGATTTCCAGATCTGAGAAGCGTGGTCTCAGCGGCTATTTTGGAAACCATCTGTCAGACGTGACCTCGTGAGGGCTTCTCCGTTGTCATCTCTGTGGGTGGGGGACATCGGACGTGGAACAATCCACATTTTAATCCTTCGTTTCAAGGCATCGCCTCCCTAGACAGAACTTCGTGTTTATGATCCTGCGGAGGGGGCAGGGGGATTTATGGAGCTTCTTTTGAAACAGCAGCGAGAGTCCCTGGTTCTCCATTTTGAAGACTAGCGGACTTGTTTTAAAACCCC
>PVJH01042294.1:0-14384 GCA_004026705.1 Nesogale talazaci
CAATACTCCAAATCTATGTGGCATAAAAAGGGCAGAGTTCATTTTAATTTTGCTAAGGCAGAGACCAAGAAAAAGGTCATTCAAACAGGACAAGGAGATGAATGATAAATATTCTAAAATTCTGAAAGTTGTGTGTCAATTCATATGTTGAGTAAGTAATCTAATAAGCTGGAAGAAAAATTCAGTATCAAGGTTAGAGGAAGTTTCATTAACAATCTGCTGTATGTAAATGACACAGCCTTGTTTGCCGAAGGTGGGAAGGACTCGATGATGAAGGTCATTGCTGGAACCCTCCAATAGGGTTTCCAGATCAATGTAAAGAAAACAAAAGCAAAAGCAAACCTTTTCACAATTGGACCAATAAATCACATCGTGATTAACTGGGAGGGAAGTGGTGGAACTTGTCAAAGATTTCGTTGCGCTCACATCCAAAATGAAGAATACTCATGGAAACAGCAGTCGAGAAAGTAAAGCCCATTGCATTGAGCTAATCTGCACAAGAAAGTGTTAAAAAACAAACAAACAAGGATGTCTCTTCCAGGGTTAAGGTACATCTGATCCAAGGAAGATATGAGAAGGTTTTCATTTGCATTATGGTGTTGGAAGAGAATCTTGAAATTGTGATAAACTACTAGAAGCACAGATCAATCTGTCTTGGAAGATGTGAAGCCAGAAAGCTCCTTGAAAATGATGTGATACTTAGGTTGTACCAAGAAGGACCACTTTGTCTGGCAAAGTACGGGGTCAGTGAAAAATCAAGATAGTCCATGAGATGTATGGGCATAGTGGTGACAGCAATGAGGATAAATATAACAACAATTGTGATGGTGGCACAATGTTGGGCAATGTTGCATATATTGAGGTCACTCGTAATCGAAATAAACTTGACAGCACATAACAATCTATATGATTTAACAAGTTCAGAGTTCGCACATCTCCCTATTTAAGAATAGATGATAGATAGATAGATAGACAAACTGAGAGGTATATCGAGGTAATATTTATGGGTACATTATTTTCTTTACTAATATTATTGCAAGGCTAAACACTTATGTGGAAAAGGACTTGCTTTATCATGTTTTACAAGAATGGCTAAAATTAAGAAAATATGTGGGAAGGCTATATTAGAAAGGCGTCCTAAGCTCAATCATTTTTTTTTTGTGGCATCACTGCTCTGGTGGGAGTAGGAAGTCTAGCCTTGCTCCTGGAGAGCTGCTGCAGGATTTGAACTGACAACCCTGTGAGCCACAGCCTCGCACACAACCACTAGGCCACAAGGGCTCAGCCCAATCATTTCTTTTACACACCCTGTTTCACATCTCATTGTCTATTATTTACCAAAAAGGGAATTGAGGATGGAAACATGTGTCATGTGCCTCAGATCATGTGAATTAAATATTTCATTCCAGTTTTCCATAGGAAATATATATACATATGCATATATATATCTATATATAGCACATATACTTGAGCATAAGTCAAGGTTTTCAGCACATTTGCTATGCAGTTTTTGTGGTAAAATTAGATGTCTCAACTGATATTTGGGTTGGTTTATGTATATATGATCTATGCATTAATGCATATACTTGGGAGTAAAGTGTATGGTTCTACTTGTGATATATATTTAAATAGAAATACAAAATATAAATATAAGCACACTTATATTCATACATGAATGTTCATAGGCACATATTTTAAATCACAAAGTTTTAGTTTCTTCACCTACATTAGAAGATAATGATACTATAGTCTTTTTTTCCAATAATTTTATTGGGGCTCTTACAACTCTTATACCATTCAATACATCCTTTGTATCAACTCCCAACATGATCAACACACATGTCAATTGTATACATACCACATTTGCACATTTGTTGCCGTCATCACCACCAAAACATCCTTCCTTCACTTAGGCCCCCAGTACCAGCTCCCCATATTTCCCCTTCCTCCCCCGTCCCTCATGAACCCTTGTGGCAGTCATGTGCTTATGTTAATTTTAGGATTGAAATGTAGGGGTGTAAATCTAAAACCTGTTGATTTGGAGATAGCCATTGAGCAGCCAATGAGGCCTCTATGTGGGCATGGCTTTCTCTTGAGACTTCTGGGAAATCTCGCAATATTTCCCTCGTGAAGATGAGAAGCTCTCTTCCCCAGTTGTTGGGAGTTAGTCTCAGAGACAATTAATCATGGACAAGACAAGCTGGCAGCGTTTGAGAAGCTGGAGGAGCCAGCGGAGAGACCACATGGCTTTGCCCTGATGGAGCCAGACCTTTGAAGCGGGGACGGCCAGATGGAGACCTCTGCCAGTGATGACTTGCTTCTGCTGTTAATGGACCCTGAGCCCTGGAGGCAAGGTGCCCTTCGAGCACCGGGATTCTGCATTCACTGACCTGTGACTTCGTGAGTTGGAAGAAGACTTTATAGACTGATTTTGGGCATATGGGTTAATATCGGACTTATGACTTTGAACTGGACTGGACTGGGATGCTTTCTCCATGTCCCATTCCTTTTGTATATAAACCTTTCCCTTATATCGATATACGTGCCCTTGAATTTGTTCCTTTAGTCTACCCGGACTAACACAACCCTTAATAATTTACACATTGCTATTCCTTTTTCATATCATTCTCAATCCACTGTGTCCCTTCACCTACTTCCCTGCTGTCCATATTCCAGAGAGATCATATGTAGATCCCAGCAATTGGTTACCCCTTTCCACTCCATGCTCCCTCCACCCTCCCAGTATCACCACACCCACCACTGGTCCCAAAGGAATGATCTGTCCTGAATTCCCCATGTTTCTGACTCCAGTGTACATCCCCTGGTCTAGTCGGGTTTGCAAGATAGAACTGGGCTCATGATAGTGGGTGCGAGAAAGCATTGGGAACTGGAGGAAAGTTGCATACCTCATTGCTGCCACATTGTACCCTGACTAACTCCTCTCCTACCTGCAAACCCTCGGTGAGGGGCTGCTGCTTCACCTATTGATGGGCTTTGGGTCCCCACTCAGTACTCCCCCTCCTTTATAATGATACAATTTTTAGTTCTTTGATGATACTATGTTCTTAACAATGGCTTGAGGGCAATTTGAGACAAAGCACATACCATACCTTCTCTAAAACTGAGAAGCCACTGCGTTGATATCAAGTCACAGCAACCCTATGGGACAGAAGAGAATGGGCTTTGCCTATTTCTTTTTTCTTTTTCTTCAATGATTTTATTGGGGGGAGTTTTACAGCTCTTATAATATTCCATACATCATTTACATCAAGCATATTTGTACACATGTTGCCATCTTCATTTGCAAATATTTTCTACTTGATCTCTTGGTATAAGCTCCTCTTCCTCCCTTCCCCTTTCTTAACGAATCATTTTATTGGGGATTCATACAACTCCCATCACGATGCACACAGACATCAATGTATGCAGGCCACATTTGTACACTTGTTGCCACCATCACTCTCAAAACATCCTCCCTCCACTTAGGCCCTGTGTTAGTCTGGGTAGACTAGAGAAACAAATTCATAGACACACACGTATGGATATAAGGGTACAGTTTATATATAAGAGGAATAGGACATTAAGAAACATCCCAATCCAGTCCAGTACAAAGTCATAAGTCTGATATACCAGACTATAGCGTCTCCTTCTGACTCATGAAGTCACAGGCCAGTGGGTGCAGAGTCCTGGCGCCGGCAGTGGTCCCCTAATGGCACCTCGCTTCCAAGACTCAGGATCTCTCAACAGCATCCACTGGTAGTAGAAGCAACTCAGCGTTGGCAGGGGTCTCCACGTGGCTTCTCCAGCTTCAGAGGTCTGGTTCCATCAGGGTAAGGTCGTGTGGCTTCTCCTCCAGCTCATTCAGCTCCTCGAATGCGGCCATCTTGTCTTGTCCATAGTTCGTTGTCTCTGAGACTGACTCCCAACAACTGGTGAGATAGCTTCTCATCTCCATGAGGGAAATATTGTGAGTTTTCTCAGAAGTCTCAGGAGAAAGCTATGCCCACACAGAGGCCTCATTTGCTACTCAATAGCTATCTCCAGATTAACAGGCTAGACTCTACCACTACATCTCAATCATGAAATTAACATAAGCACATGACTTCCACAGCCCCCCAGTACTAGCTCCCAATATCTCCCTTTCCCCCTTCTTCCCTCCCCCATGAACCCTTAATAATTTATAAATTGTTATTACTTTTTCATATCATACATTGTCCAGTGTGTCCCTTCATTCACTTTTCTGTTGTCTGTGCCCCAGAGAGGAGGTTATAGGTAGATCCCTGATATTGGTTCCCCCTTCCCACTCTCCCAGTATCACCCCTCCCACAACTAGTCCTGAGGGACCATCTATCCTAAATTTCTCATGTTTGTGACTCCAGTGTACATCCCCTGGTCTAGCTGGATTTATCTGGTAGAATTGGGATCATGATAGTGGAGGGAGGAAGCATGTGGGAACTAGAGAAAAGTTGCATATTTCATTGTTACTGCACTCTACCTTAACTGGCTAATCTCCTCCTTGCAACCCCTCTGTAAGAGGATGTCGCTTCACCTATTCATGGGCTTTGGGACTCAATCTGTACTTCCCCTCATTTATAATGATATAATTTTAGTTCTTTGATGCCTGACACCAAATCCCTTCAACACCCTGTGATCACACAGACTGGTGTGCTTCTTCCATGTGGCCTTTTTTGTTTCTGAGCTTTTGATAGCTGGGCACCATCAGCTTTCTTCATCACAATAGGTTATGCACACGTGTGTCAGTGTTGATCATATCATATCATGTTTCTTACACCATAACTTTTTTTTTTTGGCATCACTGCCCTCAGGTGGTGGGAGTAGGAGGCTCAGCCTTTGCTCCGTGAAGCTGGAATCGAACCTCCATCCCAGTGGGCCGCAGTCCCACGCACAACCACTATGCCACCGGGGCTCAGCCCACACCATAACTTCTTATGGAGTAGAAAGCCACATTTTTCTCCTGTGAAGCGGCTGGTAGTTTCAAACTGCTGATCTTGAAGTTAGCAACCCAGTGAATAATCACCATACCACTGGGCACCTACAGAAATCTAAAATCTTCTTGCCTTTCTGTATATCAACGTGTTTCTAGAAAAATTCACAATATAGAATCCCTTCGATTTCAAATTTTTGTCGGTAGATGTCCCCAAGTGGGTCCGAAAGCATTGTGTATGATGGGGTGAAATATTCACCACCCTGGGCCAGTCTCCGACTCCTTGTCCTCTGGGAGTCACCTCTTACAGCTGACGTGGCTGTGTGTCTCATTGAGAGACAAGGATGTGTCTCCATCTCTTTGTCTTGCCTAGAGTCACATTGGAAAGATTTCCCTCTGTCCACACTTGAGATTTCTTCATCATGTTGTAGACCAGTGTGTGCATGTGTGTGTATGTGTGTGGTTCTAGATTTTAGAGCATTTTAAATAAGCACAAAGGGAAAATGACAAAAGTCACAAACTGGAATGAAGATAGGCATAATCTTAATATCCCATCCCATTTACTTGCTAGGCATCTTTCCCTTTGTGATCAAGAGATTCATTTGTCCAGACAAATTGTTTGAGTCCCCTAGGATCTAGTAAGGGTGAGGAGTGGAGAAGAAGAGGTGATCATTTTCATACAAATGAAGAAAGTTTGAAAGTCACATTTGTACAAAAGGTCTATGGGTGTAAAACTAAGAAATCTTAGTATTCTTTCCTTCAACTCAGACATTTTGCAAAATTGTAAACAAACAAGAAAAACAATAAACAAGTAACGACAATACAAAATCTTTCTTTGTAGAAAGAGTTGAAATGACAAACTAAACTTATTCAGAAAGTTAAGTTTGTTTCCAAGTCAGTTTTATGCTTCTACTCCAGAATCCCTGTGTTTCTCCAGGCAGCTAGATATAAATTATTTTTGAATGTGTGAATAAAATATCGATCAATTCAAGTTAAAGAATCAAGAATACACTTCCTAAAAACTACTCTACTTCCAGTCTTGGTCACTGTGGTTGGTTTTTTCTTAATAAAGACATTGATTCAAATGATTATGGTATCTCTGGTGAGCCTCTTAAAAATAAAACACTTCAATTTTGCACTTTGCTTTCAATATTTTTCCAAATTCTGTGTAATTGTGAAAACAATGTGCCAGTTCTTCATATTCTTGCCCTGCCTACACGGAATGATGGGAACAACAAATTGGCCATTTGTTTTCTTCACATTCAACACAGTGTCATTTTCCTTCAGGATGAAACTATTTTTAAAAAGGGGCTCTGTTTTCATTATGAGTCAGTGGTAGCACTGCCCAGATTGTTCTGCTGGTCAACACATGTCAGCATCCTCTGCTGAAGAGTCCTTTCTTAGTATCCAGGTAAGGGGACCCAGTGGTTTCTACTCTTGGAAGAGTTGTTTTAGATATTACCCTGAGACAATAACGGGGTTTATTTTATTCTAAAGATCCATGTTGACACCAATTCCTCACTTGCTGACTCTATCTCCCTAACTGACTTTTTTTTGACACAACCTTGAAAATATCCTCAGGAGATAGCACTGATGCTTTGGGCACCATGGAGCTCTGCAGACTACCCCAAATTAAATACTATTATCTGAGCAGTGGCTGGTCCATGGAAGGATGGGGCTGACTTACCACTCATGGGTCACATTTCCTCATTTGTCTACGAAATCTTGATCCAGTCATGGAGGGAGTGGGGGGCAGATGGATGCTGGAATGGGAGAGAGAAGGGCCAAGAGGAACAATCAGAGGGGTTGGGGCGGTCAATGGAGAGAAGATGTATTTGGAGGAATGGGGCCAACATGGGCTGCAGCAGGCTACCAGGGGCAGATGGGTGGCAGTCAGAAAGCCCTGACCACCACCCGCAGCAGCAGAGGCTCTGTGGAATAGTGGGGACATGATGCTGGGGAAGGTGGCTGCCTGGCCGATTTCTCCTGAGACACCCTAAAGGAGTTTGACAGGTGAAGAGGAACATGCAGAAAGGGTACCAGCATTGCAGAGGAGTGTGATTCCAAGCACATATCCTTCTAGTTTCTCTTGAGACGTGGTCCCTGATGCCTGCCATTGCTCCTAGTCAAGTTGCAGGCTGACTATCTTCCACTTTACTCTCCTCTGATTTTTGTTTCTTTTCTTTTCTTTTCTTTTGGAATCTTATTTCTAACTCCAGTTCTCTGCTCCAACTATTATATTTTGCCTGGATGAATTACATTTCTCACACCATTCCCCAGACTGAGATCAATAAAGTCCACATCAACTCTCACATAGGTTGTGTCGGTTTGTTTCTTTTGTTTTCAGTTTCTTTAATGTGTCCCTGTTGTTAGTGGCCCTCAAGTTGTCTCTGGCTCGTAGCTGCCTTATGAACAGCACAGCAAAGCACCCTGTGGTTCTGTGCCATTGACATCAACGTTGTGAGACCAGAATATAGGTTTTTGCAGGTTCTGTTTCAATTCACCTCGCTGAGGGCTTATCTCATTTTAACTGACCCTCATCTTTACCGGACAAGAGGCCTTCTTTCTAATGACTGGTCTTCAATTGATGGACTTCTAGCCGACCATCTGTCTGTGTTTCCCTCCTGACTTCTTAGACTTAGTCTTTGTACTGAAAATGCTTGTCTTTTCTTGATTTTCATCTATCTCCTTTCAGCCCAGCTCCCTCTGACATGAATGTAAGAGGTAATCAAGACATAATTGTGGAAATAAACCACCACCACCACATGCCATTGTTCTTGTAGCACTGTCAGGTAAGCATTGAGCTGCCCCTAATAACCCCTCCACAGGGAAATGGTGGGACTTGCTGACTCCATAAAGATTTACAGGCTCAGAAACCAGATATGGAATCTTGCAGAGTCAGAAAGGCTTAGATGGCAGGGAGTTTTGTTTGTTTCTGGACTTTAGGCACAGCTCTTAGACACACATAGGCTCTCTCTGTGTGCCTCAAAGCAGCTGGAGCAGATTGGGGTTAGCAGGCAGGAGATTGTCGAGCTGGTCCCAGGGACCAACTTCTGAAGGAGAAGAAAGAAAGCAGAGCTGAGTGTCCTGGAGAAGACGGGCTGCCTCGGCTGCATCCACCCAATGCCGCACTGCACTGGGGCCCATAGGCTGGCCCTTGAGTCTCTGACTCCCAGAAGCAATGGATACGGGCTGCCCTTGGGTATGACCTTGGAGGGCCCCCATGCCCTGCCTTCGGACGCTTTCAGAGTGGGCTTTGAACTGTAGCTACCAACAGACAATATTCCCAGCAGCTTGGAGAAAGAACTTGTGATTCTGAAAAGGGTGCTGCCGGTGGCGATACCCACCGAACTCCTGGTGCTGTTTCCTGGGGACAGTTTCCAGCTTCTTGAAAGCCCAGGGGGTGTAGCGGTTAAGAGTTGGCCTCCTCACCTCATGGTCAGCAGGGTCGGCAGTTCAAGAACACTTCTCTGCGCCTCTGGGTGGGAAAAACAGACCAACGTGAGACTTTCTACTCTCGTAAAGAGTGACTGTCTCAGAAGTTCACAGGGGCAGTCCCTTCCACCTCTGTAGGACCGCAGCTAGGAGTTGGAATCAACCATGGCAGTGAGGGAGGGAATGAGTGAGGGAATGAGTTAGGGAGGGAATGTGTGAGGGAGGGAGGGAGGGAGGGAGGCAGTGAGGGAGGGAGTGTGTGAGGGAGTGAGGGAGTGGGTTCCCGCAGAGCTGCATGTTCAACTTCCTCTCTTCCTTCAAATCTTGACTCAGAAGGGACCTTCTCCCAAAGGGCGTCCCCTTCTCTTTCCATTTTCAATTAAAACATGCTACCAACACTTCGAAGTCCTTTTAAGCCCTCCACAATAGCATATTTGTTTGCTTAATTGTGTGTTCACTGTGTGTCCTTAACAAGTAAAAGAGGACATAGAATTTGTCTATTTCTTCCTTTCTTTTAAATGTCAAGCCCTTAGAACACTGCACAAAGTTAAGCAAATTCCAGCAGAATGGATGAGTGACACGGTTTCAGGCTTCAGATCAGACCGATTTGTAGAAAGTTGCAGGACCTCGCACCCAGGGAATGGGGACAGCCCAGTGAATGAGTGGGACCCACTTCTTGGAATAAGCTTGCACTGCATAGGGCTGAGGGCATAGTTCAGAACCGTATTCGTAGGGCAAGAAGGGAAATAAGGAAATGTGCTGGAAATGACTTGGACACCATGCCTGAATTCTTATGATTTCTGTAATGCCAAGAGATCAGGGTTCAGAAGTGCGTCCACATTCCACCTGTCTGTCCCTATTCGGACTCCAGCCGTTCCTCCCATGGCTTTCTGGGCTCAAGAATGGATGACAGTGACCACAAAGAACCCACAGACAATCGGACTCCTGACGATTTTTTGGAAGGAAGTCCATCGGATCAGCAAACAATGAGGACACAGTCATTAGACCACAGCATCGCATCGCCTCTCTTCCAGCAACCAGCCTCTCTCTGGCCTTCAACCTTTCAGCCACGTGCTCCCTCAGTCTCTGCCCTTCTGAACAGGGAGCGCTCTCGGGTCTTGGTCTCCATCCCTTCAGACAAGGGCTGGGAACGTCCTCTTCTGATGGTCCTGGGCAGACTTCTCTGCCGCTGCTGCTTCAAAGATGGCTCACCGTACGGACCAGGGCTGGAAGCACACCTCTCTGTCAGTATGATACACATCCTATTTGCAAAGCCGCAACCAACCCTTCATTGGCAGTTACCGAGATGTGGCTACTAGAGCCAGATGAGGAAATTTCACTTCACAAAATGAGTTCCATCGATTAAGACAAGCAGCAGCCTCCAGGCTCTAACCTGACTCCTTAAGAGCCAACGGATCTATGCATTCTCTTTATCTCCATGATGATTTTAGTGCCATAGTATTTCAGGAAGAACTGAGCCAAGAACCAAGGCAGCTTTTGAAGGTGAAAGGCACGATGCAAAGTTTTTGCCCCTAGTGAATGCAGGGAAGCTGCAATTGAGTGAATGGCCACGAGAGGGCACTCCAGGACTGCTTTCTAAATGATATTTGGCGTTTCTCTATTTCATTGTGAGAAATGAAAGGGGAGGGGGTGTATTTAAAACAAAATGTAGAGGAATATCTTGCCGTTGTGCTTAATGGTCTTCCATTTATGCGACAACACAGAGGATAAGAAACCAATGTTTTAAGGGCAGTTGGACTTTTAAAAAAATACAAAGGCTAGGAACAATGCTTTCATAGTAAAAAAAGATGTAACAAATACCCCTTAAATGTTTGCAGAGATGTTCATCATGCCACACAATTTTAAAAATAAAAATACAATGACAATAGGGTGCAAATGTATCAGACTAGCAATAATTTAAAAACCAGCCCATCCAAGCCATCACATAGATTGCTGATAGTGAAAAAAAATTAGCTTGATTCCCGAGGAGAAATTAGCCATATATGAAGGTAAATATGCATCCACCCCCTGGCCTCTCACCACACATCTATTGGTGATAGAATAGACAAAAATATTTCCTGTTCACGCATCTCCATATGAACATTTCAGTCAACACAACTTCTCTGGTAATTAAAATAAGTTTTAAATGAATCCATGAGGCATGGCAGGGGAAATCTTCTCCTGAAGTCATTTATGATCTCTCAGAAAACCATGAAGTGGGACATAATGAGAATGTTCTTTATTGACTGAGACCAATAGAACCCTCAAAGTGGTAGGGAATCATACGCACTCACACACACGCACACTCACATGCACACACACACTCACACACTCACTCTGACACACTCACACTCACTCATGCATACTCACTCACTCACACACTCATGCACACGCAGCACACCCGTGCACACTCACACACTCACATACACTCATACACTCACAGACATACTCACACACTCTTACACACACAAACTGTCACACTCACACACACTCAAACAGACACATACATACACACTCACACCTGGTGGATGCCCATGCCGTCGTTGTTCGGTGCTATAGTCAGTTTGGACCTATCACAACGAAGCCAGGCCTGGTCCTGTGTCATCCTCACAATTGTTTCTCTGCGTGATATCATCGTCGCTGTCCTAGTACCAATCCGGCTCCCTAGAAAGAGGGCCTTCTTCTATTTTGCTGATCCTCCTCCTGGGGAACTGATCTCTGCTGACAGCATGTCCAAACTCTGTGAGAGGAAGTCTCGTCATCCTTGCCTCCAACGAGCACTCAGACCTTACTTCTTTTGAGACAGATAGGTCCATCCTTTTTGTCGTCCATGGTATTTTCCCTTTTCTTCAACAGCGCCACAATTTGAATGCATCAGTCCTTCCATAATCTTCATTAGACAATGTCCAGCTTTCATGTGCATAGGAGGCAATAGAAAGCACCATGGCTTGGGCCAGGTGCACCCTAGTTTGCATAGGAATGCCTTTGCTTGTAACGCCCGAAAGAATGTTTGTGCTTCTGATTTACCTCATGCAATGTGCCTTTGAGCTCTTGGCGGCATCTTGCATGGGCCCAGGCAAAATCAAAACCCTTTACAGCTTCAAACTTTTCTTCTTTGATCACGATGTCTTCAATGCGTTGTCACCAAGCCACTTCTGCCACGTAGCCACCCTGTGCACAGCAGAGCAAAGCAACTTTTCAACTTTTCATCCCTGCACCCTCCCAACAATTGAGAATGGGGAGGGAGGGCAGTGACTACAGTAGTTTTATATATATACACACACACACATATATATACATATATGTATATGATTGGCAAAAGGAGATAGGTCAAGATCACCCATACATATCTTGTTTACATTAATGGGGGCAGGAGGATAGAGGAAGGTTGTGAGACTGTCTTATGTGCCATATGGTGGTACAGCTTAGATTCATGACCTATGGGAATTTATTATCTTTTTTAATTTTTATTTTTTCTTGTTTTTTTTTGGGGGGGGGGAGTGCATCACTGCCCTCTGGTGGTCATGGGAGCTACCCAGCTCTGCTCCTGAGAGCCACTGCTGGATTTGAACCATCAAGTCTGCGGACTGCAGTCCTGCACTCAACCACTGGTATTTATTATCTATTCACAAAACTGCACATACTTTTAAAACCTTGAAGACTAACCTTAAGTTAGTCAGAGAGAAACATTTGGAATCTTACTGGTTGGTCTGTCATTCACATTCATGGAATACAAAGAAGGGAGTATTATTCTAGTTGTTGTTAGTTAGTTAGTTCGTAATATTAGCTGGACACCCATTGAGATCAGAGGGGTTAGCAGTGTTGGTACGGAGGGGATGAATTTCCTAGCCAGACTGATGAAGTCAAAGTTGAGATACTGTTTGGATTTGCCCTTGGCACCTCTTTGTTGAGGCATCTTTCTCTCCAATGGCATCCTTACTCCTCTGTTGTGTACCCATTGACATCGACTTGCTTTGAACAGGAAGGAAAGAAGTTATAGGATCAATGTTCTCACATTGTAGTCGACACATTCTAGTAATACTCTCATGTATTCACCTAATGTCTATTGAACATCTGGTAGTAACCAGGCAGCGAACCACATTTTAAGGATAAGGACCTGAAAGACAGAGCCCCTTCCTTCCTTCAAGGAGCTCAGAGGGTAACAAGCAGGTCTGATTGCTCTGCAGAGAGTTGAGGACCATACTGTAGATGAAATTTATGACTGGTACACAGGCAAACCCCCAAGGAAATGACCAAGTTTACCTGAAAGAGATGGAGCCCACGAAGAGTCTTCAGATCACTTCATTTTGCTCTGTCAGGAAGGGTGGGGGAGATGGGGAGGTGGAGATAGTCTTTGCAAGCAGAAGGAACAGCACTTAGGAGAGTGCAGAGGTTTGAAACTCCATGAACAATTAGATTAAGGATGGAAGAAATTAAGTTTCTGTTGCCACTGTGTGTCATGTGTTTTATTATTTGGGGGGATAGTCCCAACACAGGTAACAGTGCTTATTGAGGTGTGCTCGAAGCATGCGTTATGCTACTGAATCCTAATGGCAAACTCAAAGGAATACCAAGAGATCGCCCCATGACCATCATTGGGTATCTTTTGACAAAAGAATTGTGAAAGGAAATCATTTGTCTAGGGCTGTCCATCTAGATAAATCCAGGATGCAAAGGCTACCTGATGGTGGTAGTTGTATAATCTGTTGTCAATTTGATAAGATTACAAGTGAAGGGATAGAGTCTAGCTTGTCAAACATTGTATAGCCAATGAGGCCTCTGTGTGGGCATGGCCTTCCCCTGTGGATTCTAGGAATTCCAATCTTTCTCCCTGGAGGTGGGAGACATATCTCTCTAGGCTCACTCCCGGAGAGACTCTCTACTGAAAACACACATGGAACTGTCCTAGTGCTTGGAACTGGAAAAGCCACGTGGATAACCCTGCCAGTGCTGAGATACTTACGATGCCACTGGATCCACAAGATTTCCCACCACTGACCTGTGATCTTCCTGCTTTCGAAGTCATTGCATGTGTTTTGTGAGTCTGAAGAGGATTTTATAGATTGGTATTGGACAAAAGGGCTAATACCAGATTGAGGGACTTGACCTGGACTGGGCTGGGATGTTTTCTCAATATTCTCAATATTCAATTGTTCTTGTCTATGAAGTTCTTTCCTATGCACATATCAATGTCTATGAATTTCTTTGTCTAAGCTACCCAGACTAGCACACTGATTTCAGATTCCATGCTTCTCACTGGTAGAAGTACTTGCTGGATCCTTCTTTTCTTCCCTGCAGATTCACTCTGCTTTTCTACAGCCTTCTCCCTCACCATGGGGACTAGCCTGCATCTGGTTCATCAGCAGGCCTCCATGTTCTCAGGCTGCCTTTGAGGGTGGCCCAACAAGCAGAGGGCCAGAAGACCAGAGAGAGCAGGGAAGATCTCCCAGTGTTTTCTCTGAGGAGTCCCTGGTGATGCTGTGAGTTTATGCCCCCCCCCACCCCACAACTTCTCTCATGCTCATCCTGTTCATTCAGACTCCTTGTGACCTTATAGCCCAGAGTAGAACTGCCCCACCCCGTGGGTTTCTGAAACTGTAACTCCTTACAGAAAAAGAAGGCCGCATCTCTCTCCCACAGAGTAGCTTCTAGTGACAAAGTCTAGTCTCAAATGAATGATCTTTAGGTTAGCAGCCCATAAACATTATACCACCCATTATTTATAAAGAATGGTCTTCCACTCCCCCCGCCTCAGAAAACCCCCTCTGCATGTCCAGCCAGCTCCTTCTGAGTGAGAGGAAGAACCCCTCCCCTGGGCCAGCCGGTCTATCGGCAGTTGAGTAATTCCACCCAGTCCTTTATGTTTCCTTTTCCTATTGGCCCCCTTTTGTAAATACCTTCTTTATTAAACTCCCTTCAAATTACCCTAATTTGAAAGTGCCATCTGTTTTCAGCTGGCACCAGATCAATATATAAGGAGTCATTGTTATTACCGAAGTGAGAG